>JAOXNN020000028.1:207523-238113 GCA_028571205.2 Hydropsyche betteni | reverse complement strand
CCCCGGAAGGCCCGCGCGCCCCGCGGGAGACGGCGCCCCGCGCAGAGGTTGGCCAATCGATACCGCCGCACGCCCCTGCGCCCCTTTCGCCCCCCGCCCCCTCACCCCCCCCGCGATGTGTCATTCGCCGTCGGGGGGTTCGGTTCGGTTTTGTTTTGTGTGTAATGATGGAAGGGGTTGGTTTTTAATGTTGAATTCCGCGTTTTTGGCGATAGGCGTGTTTGCGTAGTGACCGCGCTGCGTGTCGCTCAACTTTGTGGTTGTATGACGAAGCTTAACCTTCATTGTAAAATTTGTATGGGGTTGAGACATTTTTGATTTATTGAGAAATTTTAATAGTAATTAGATAGGAGTTGACTTTTGATATATTCGAATTCCATATTTTGTCATTTTAGGCATGTTTATGTAGTGACCACACTGCGTGTCGCTTAACTACGTAGTTGTAAGACGAAGCCTAACCTTCATTGTACAATTTGTATGGGGTTGAGATGTTTATGATCCTATTGGGAAATTTCAACGTTAATTAGATAAGAGTTGAACTTTGATGGATTCGAATGTTGAATTCCATATTTTGTCAATCGCAGGCATGTTTGTGTAGTGATCGCGCTACGTGTCGCTTAACTTTGTAGTTGCAAAACGAAGCCTAACCTTCATTGTACAATTTGTATGGGGTTGAGATGTTTATGATCCTATTGGGAAATTTCCATGTTAATTAGATAAGAGTTGAACTTTGATGGATTCGAATGTTGAATTGTATATTTTGTCAATCACAGACGTGTTTGTGTAGTGACCTCGCTACGTTTCGCTTAACTTTGTAGTTGTAAGACGAAGCTTAACCTTCGCTGTACAATTTGTATGGCATTGAGACATTTTTGATTTATTGAAAAATTTTAATAGTAATTAGATAGGAGTTGACTTTTGATGTATTCGAATTCCATATTTTGTCATTTTAGGCATGTTTATGTAGTGACCGCTCGCTCTATGTATCGCTTAACTTAACCTCGTTAAACATAAGGAAACTCTTAGAGATTTCTCGTATTGCAAACATTATTGAACTGGGAGGGTTAAAAACTATGGTATTACTGGGTTTTGAACCTTGTCAGTATTATGTTTAGTTTCTTTTCCCACAATTGTAAGTAGTGACATCCAATAATTTTTCTCACATAGTTAGTCTCCCAATTGTCCTCCAGTTTTTCTGATGCATCACAGATTGCAATTCCTGTAACACAGTTAAGCCAGTAGACATCCTGATCTAGTCAAGCTATTGTAAACTAACTCTTCTTCTATCGTTTTCGATACTTCCCGTTCCCAGACTTTTCTGATACGTCCTAGACTGGTGGAAGCCAACCTTTTTTTTTATACCAAGATCTTTCAGAATAGAATCATTCAACGTTAATGCCATCTATGTGATACGTCACTACAATAAACCCAATATTTTTATATGTTACGTGATGTGCTAAATTTTATTGAAACACTAGATTCATTTTAAAACCAATTTATGAGATGATGTCATCGAAAAATGTTGTCATACATCGAGAATGCAAGAAGGGGGAACAATCACTTGATGTTTTTGAACTATGCATTTGTCCTATTTATATACATGTTACAGTGAAAATTTATTATCAGTGAAAGTGTTTTTATTATAGAGAATCTGAACAGAAGTAAAAAAAAAAAATTAACAACCTAATCCAATCTAAACCCAATCCAACCTTTTTTGTATAAGCAAAAACATATTTTCACTACAACATATAAAAACTACATACATTGCACAGTACTAAAATGTTTATTATGATCTTTTAAACATTAAATATCAAATGAAAGCATTATATTCACAACTTTATACGCTAAGAATTTATAAGTTCAATTTTATTTAAAAAAAAAAAACAAATCAAAAAGTTTCCATTAGTTATCTTTACACTCATCACCATGATGTACATCACATCAAATTTGTATAAATAACGATTGTGTCTGATCCATAAAACCTGTTATTTTCTCGCAACAACGAGGTGATGTCATCATTATTAAGCCTATGTGAACATTATTAGCATTTCTCGATTGTATAAACAGTCGTAAATTATCAGGTGACACATTTAAGCGTTTTTACATTTTTTCACATACTGAATACGGAGTCGAAATACAACACTCGGCGACCTGGTTGATCAGATTTTCTCACTGTTGTGATAATACGTAAAAATTAATGTTGCTAATAGAATGCAACAACTGTATTTTTAACTTTGAATGTGTCTCTGTGTCGAGTCTTAGGATTATCGATGTTTTTTCTTACAAAATCAATATTTATATCAAATATTTCATCATATGTGCAAACAATGTCACATTCGGCGATGAACGAATGCGAAAAGTAGTATCATCGGTTAAATTTAGACAATTGATAAATGGACACTTCATTGATGTGAACTTCGGGTCAATTATATCAATTAAACCGTCTATATCGAACTTGTGTCTATCAGTTATTTTTTACAAATTAAACGAATGCTTTTTTTGTTTCTGTGCACAGAATCGCCAGCCAAAATGAGCGTGACTGCTGAAGAACCAGGAGTCGGAACCTCTGGTTCCACTCCCGTATCAGGACCAGGACCCGGGGCTCCGACGGATCCTCGCCTGGCCTTGTTGCAAGAGATGCGCGTACAAAACTTTGACCTCATAAGATTCGCTTCGTATCGTACGGCATGTAAATTACGCTTCGTACAAAAGAAAGTTAACCGTAAGTTCTTCGATGTGTATTTTTGTATTGTATTCATTAGTAAAATGGGAAATTTTGAAAATCTAATTCATAAAATTGTGTTTTTACGAATAATAACTTAAGCAATATCAATCACTTGTTATGTTGTTGATTATAATTTTCTACGTATAGATATAAGAAGTAATGTAACAATAATTTTTTATATTATTCTTTAGTTGCCGTGGAGTGGTGAATTGAAGTTTATTGCTATCGAAATATTTTAGATAATGAATTATTATAGTGTTTCTCATTAATAGACTGATAGTTGCCATATAAACAAAATTGTTTTTAATGATTCGTGTGAATGTATGGAATAGAGGTAAATAGGTTATTTTTTTTTTTATAAATTAAAGATTTATATTAAATAGGGATAGATGTATCGTAAACATTATTCTCAGCAATTACTTAAAACAGAATGTAATCAAAAAACAATTTTTTTCAGTGAAACGTTTTGTGTTAAAGCAAAATTGTATTACATAAAATATACCAATATTTATTGACTACCCAACATATCGTGTTAAAGCAAAATTGTGTCACACGAGAGATACCAGTATTTTTTAATTACCTACGATTGCCCAACGAGGTAAATTTTCACTCTGAAAGGTGTTAGCAATTTATCCTCGTATATCGGTGAACATAAGCTAGAATTTCAACAAACATTTCAAATTCATTATCTGCATCTTTAAACGAGAAGAATTTTTGCATAAATAAGAATGATCTCATTTGAACAACGTCTTATCAATATGAAATATAATCGTATACTTGTTTAAGGTTATTTTTTTGTAAATATACAATATGTGATGATATAATAAGCTATTGTTCAACTCAACGACTTCCTGCAGTAAAAATTTATGGAATACTGATCGTTTTATGAATCGCAGGTTTTCGAAATCGTCCTTTTTTATTGTCAGATCTCACATTTTTATCGATGTTTATTTTTTAGTGCACGCTGTTGATATCTGGAACGTTATAGAAGCCTTTAGAGAAAACGGACTAAATACATTAGAACCTCAGTGCGAAGTGAGCGTCGCCCGTTTGGAAACCTTGCTCTCCTCCCTTTACCACAGTCTGAACAAACGATTACCTCCGGCTCATCAAGTTCGCGCTGCACATTGCTGTGCGCTTCTTCTTAATTGGCTTTTAGCTGCATATTGTCCGCCAGGGTATTTATTTATCATTCACGTTATATTTCGTTTCGTTAAATTGGTACTTTATATAAAATTATGTCACTTTTACAGAGAAAACGTTGGAAAAATTCGAGTGTTTTCTATCAAAGTCGCTTTAGCAACTATGTGCGCAGGAAAGCTTGTAGATAAACTTAGATGTATGTATTTCATACAATTATATGACTTATATTAAGATTTATATGTTTTTTTTATCAAAAATTATTTTTTTAGATGTTTTTTCACAAGTTTCTGATGGGACTGGACAATTATCCCGTATACGATTAGGTGAATATTTGCGAGAGGCTTTAGCTTTGCCGGCTGCTGTATATGAATCGCCATCGTTTCCTTATAGTGATAATCTCACCGATATACTATTTCCTGGGGTATTGATCGATTATTTAACTAGAAAAATATATTTATCTTCAGTCGTATAATTAATCGTTTGAATTTCAGCGAGGAAAAGTTACGGTCAATGATTTTATGGATACCATGATGTCCGATCCTGGACCTGCTTGCCTTGTGTGGTTACCATTATTGCATCGACTTGCCTCTGTTGAAAATGGTCAGTTTTAATTCAATCATTCGTAAGCGACTGGATATATTTTATTGAATTCGTTTTTTTTTCTTCAGTCATACATCCTACAGCGTGTTCGGCTTGTGGGCGAGCTCGTCTCGCTGGATTCCGTTACCGATGTTCCCGATGTCATAATTATACACTTTGTCAAGATTGTTTCTGGCGCGGTCGTGTCTCCGACAATCATACGAACGAGCATGAAGTTAAAGAATACGCTACTTATGTGAGTGTAATTTTCAACTATCAATCGTGAATATTACACATAATACTTTAATTGTCATTGAAAATTATAGAAATCGCCGTCAAAACAAATCGGACATTCTTTGAGAAAATCATTCCGTTGCGTGCCAGAGAGATCGAGACAACAATTACCGCGATTTCCTGATCAACCTGAAAAAACCTTAAACCTCAGTCATATTGTGTAAATATTTTTTTATTTATAGTAAATGTGTATCTATTCATTTTAGTGAATATTTCATGAAACTTTTTATTTATATTAGACCTCCGTCGCCAGTTGCTATGCATAATGGTTTTCCTGATGCATATGGTGGTCATTTAGCGCATACAGGACATACCGGATCTTTAGATTCTCGAGCTGCTAGACCTTTACATCACGGTAATAAAAAGAAACTGTTTAAATTTTTATTTGATGGATTATTCGGTTGCATATAATATTTGTTTGAATAACAGATATGGGTCGAGGCGATGATGAGCATCGACTAATTGCTAGATATGCCGCTAGACTTGCTCAGCATAATACGATGGTAACAAATTTATCGATAACTATTATATTATTATGATACTTAAATAGATTTTTATATTATTTCCCTTTTTAGCCAAGATCTGGACGTTCAGCATCTCTCACACCAGATGTGGTAAGATATTATATATCTATGAAATATTTTTATTTTAACAAACAATTTTACTATGATAATCTTATAATAGGGTCGCGGAATGGTAGAAGGTCTCGGCTGGAACGCGAGCGCGGAAAGCGCAAGAGCACAAAGAGAACTCATTTCGCAGCTCGAAGCGAAAAATAGAGAAATCATGCAAGAAATCACTAGATTGAGGTATCGTTTTCGTGCAACGTATAGTCGCTTAACATATTTTCCGTGATAAACATTTCGAAATGTTCGCCAGAAGGCAGCAAGAAGCTGAAGGCGGCGGAGGAAATTCTGGTAGTGGCGAACTTGTCGGCGAATTGCGAGCGCTGCGTCAGCGCAAAGGCGAGTTGGAAGGCCATTTGTCTGCGCTGCAAGACTCGCGCCGTCACTTGATGGGCCAGCTGGAAGGTCTCATGAAAATGCTGAAGGTGCGTTTCACTATATATTAAAAACTTTGTTTTAATCATATGATCATATGTATTTCATCTCTAGAATCAACAATCGTCTCCCCGTTCTACGCCGACCTCTTCGCCTCGATCTGCGCAGAGTCCTCCACCTCAAGGCTTCATTCTCGGAGCGCCGAATGATAGGTTTTTATTTTGAAATATGATTTTGTTATACAATGATGGATCTGTTGTTATTTTGTTATGGTTTTCAGAGCGAATATTGTCAGCGGGCCGCGATCTGCGCCTCAAACTCCATCTTTGGGCGAGCGCGACCGATTGGACATGTCTTGCATGTCGCAAAGCCTGGCTGCGTCAGGTCAATAGATTTGAAATAATATTTCACATATATATATCGATTCATTATTTTTCCATAATCGTTTTAATTTGTTTTATTCATACTCTTTTTTATTTTGTACCATCATAAAGTGTTTTGTAAATTGTAAATTCAGGTGCGGAAGAAGCACTTGCCACAGAAATGAGATCGAACTATGTTTCTTCCTCGAGAAACAACGGTTTGTACAATTTTTTAATAGCTTGAAAATTAAAAAAATTACTTGAATTAAAAATTGGTAATTGTCCGTTGTCTGGTACGAAAACTATTATATTATGCTCTTCTGTGTACTGTAAGCGTTATGTTTCGACACATGTTGATTAACGCGTGGTGTTTTGATCATTTTCTTATCCCACAACAGAAAGAAGTATATCTTGAATTGGACATGTTCGCTCAGCTGTGTTCGCCATATAAATTTGTTCAAATACGAAGTTCGAGTTTTTTTCCTCTTATCTACTTGTATCTCCATTTAATAGAAACAAAGAGAATGGTCAGTTTTTTGTTGAACACTAACTCAAACATATCTTCAAGGTTATTTATAATTAACAAAAAATCAACGTATTACAAAACGCATGTGTACATGCATGTCGGATTTTCAATAAATAACTAGTTCCATTTATTATAATATTCAAATACAGTAAAACTCCATTTCATATTTTTGAAGGGACCGACAAAAAAAAACTGTAATTATATATATATATATATATATATATGATATATAAGCTCTTGCGATGATACAAATGGACTTAAACTGTCCATATGTCTGATCACCATAAACGCAGTGAAGCGCAATATTCAGTTTTCTGATCATGAACAAAATCAGCACAACGGACAAATACCAAAAAAATTGTACCAAAATAGCATGTCGCAAATCAAACAATACGGTGGTGGGTGTAAACACATTCGCAAACTACATACGACTAACATGAAAAAGTCATACGAATCTCTCGCTTTTTCCACAATTTACAAATCTTATCACGTTCACGCACATACCAAACTCGTCGGAAGTACCGCCGCATCCGAGCACACCGTGGGTATGATCGCGGTCGGCGCAACGCCATCTCACACGCTCGCACTCACGTTCGCCGACCGGGTCATACCCGGCTTTAACGTGTCCGTCCCGACCGGGTCATACCCGGCAATGACGTGTCCGTACTAACCGGATCATATCCGGCGTTGACGTGTCCGTCCCGACTAGGTCATACCTGGCGTTGACGTGTCCGTACCAACCGGGTCATACCCGGCGTTGACGTGTCCGTCCCGACTAGGTCATACCTGGCGTTGACGTGTCCGTCCTGACTGGGTCATACCCGGCGTTGATGTGTCCATCCCGACCGGGTCATACCCGGCGTTGACGTGTCCGTCCCGACCGGGTCATGCCCGGCTTTGACGTGTCCGTCCGTCTGCACGCGAGAGTGCGCACGAGGAGGCACGCGTGCGTCCGCGGTGGCGTTGTTGTTGACGAGTTGTGTCCACAGGCACCAGTAATGGGGCTCCCTCCCCTGCACCGGGCAACCGATCCCTCCGCACTGACCTGCTGTTTGCCGCCGATTCGGTCACCAATGCCATGTCCACGCTCGTGAGGGAGCTGAACTCCGGTGAGGAAAGCACTAAACATTCTAAAAACGCAAAGTTTTGCACCATAGTTGACTTTTATATACATAATATTTATGTGTCATGGTTCAAGTGTTCACTTGTGTTTGTTTATACCCATACTAGTCTGGGTATACCGAAACTGTCGATTTTAGTTTGAATATCAACTGTCAAATTTTACCTACATATAATTGCCTCTAAACTAAAAACAGACGTCATAAGTATCATATTTGGGTTACGTTGGGTTAGCGTTTTAGCTTGAGTTGTGAAAACGTGTTCAAAACAAACTCTCGAAGTTTAAACCAACACGAAAGGTCGACACTACGCGTATTTCTCGATCATTAGTTGACATACCAATTTCCATCTTATTGATATTTAGCATAAGATCATTATCTGAGTGCAAACAACTTAAATTGTCGTACCACACTAACAATTGGACTAGAGCTGTTTTAAAGGTGTATTAACAGACTAGTTTGTTCGTGCACAAACGAAGTGGACACTCAAACTGTAACATATATAAAAGAGTCGTGTCTGTGGTTTTTTTGTTTTACTTGTTTTTTTTTTTATTTTAATCATTACGTATATTAATTTAGTTTTATTTTTGATGATGTTTTTTTTTGCATTTTGTCTATAGTTCGAATACGATAATGGTATCGATGTTTTTTTAGGCTTTTTTGTCGAAATTTTTTTTAATAAGGAATCGTACAGTAATGATTTCAGTCGATGAGATTTATTAAACAGCGTTTTTTACTAATTAATATGTATATCATATTGTTAGTGTGGACTTTTTTGTTTTTTTTTTATTATATTTATATTATATGCATTTTTCTAATTAAAATATGGTGCATGTTGCGATTAATTGGATTTAGTTATAAATTTTTTGAAAGTCTTCACCGTAATTAGCTTGCATCATTTTTACGTTTTGAACAAAATTTTATGATTAGATATATCGATTGAATTGTTGAAATATGAATTTCACATTCGTTAACGTTCTCTGTTTTTTATTTAAAAAGTTTACTTTAGAGACTATATTTCCCGTTTTTCTTTTTATTTGCTAAACGTGTCAGAATAGCATGTTGGTTTTATTTTTTGTACATTGACGAATTCTATTTATTTAACTTTTCGTTTCAAATTTTATGTTTTACGCATTCAAAATACGACAGTTATTTTATCATTTTATTCATCTGCTTATATTTCGATGATTTTAATCCTTTTTTTTATTATAATATTTTACTATGGAAAATGTTTTCACTTAAAAAGATACTAATGGTTATAGTTTTGATTCTCATGTATAAGTCGAAAGACGAGCGATCGAACATTTTTTTCAAATAATCAAACGTCAAAATCGCTCGTCTATTGAAGAATACATCGGAAACAATTAGTCGCATAGTTTCTGTTCTGTCATGATTGATTTTTGAATCTTATTCTTTTTAATTTTTTCTGACAATATCGCAATTTGTCTCTCCGGAGACAGTTATCGAACGCGACCGACCATCAACGGTAGTGATCCCGTGTGCGTTCCGGTTCGTTTTTTTCGAGTAGTCATTTTGGTTTTTTTAGTTTTTGTTTGTTTGTCTTTTCATATTCCGCAGAGGGGTCCGAGGACGAGGCGCCCGCCTTGAGTAACATCAGAAAACCTCTCGGTGAGTTCCGCCACTGCCCGCTCCACTGTCGCTGATTCTCACCTCGTTCGTTTTAATGACCCTCGCTCCTCCAGTTCCACCGACCTCGTTATATATACTTGCTCCTGGTTTTATGACACTATTATATATATATACATATGTATCGAGAGTCTTGAGATCCAGTCGTCGCTTTCGGCTTGCATAACAATTCATATTCATCACGTCGTGGTTTATTTTGTTCTTTTTGATTTGACGTCGATCATGCTTCTTTCAGCAATTTTCAATTGTGCATATTTATTATCGTTAGCTGCATGATTTTAATATTTCCAATATTGTAGTATAGTATTATTATTTTTAAAATTTTGCGAATAACCTTAGAATTTCTAATAAAATTCATTAACAGTATTGAATTAGATTCATAGCACAATGATTTGCTCCCTTAAAACGTCATCGCTTTGGTTTTTGGTTTCGCAAACATCACTGCATGTGTATGAGCTTTTGTTACCGATTTTTTATTACACACGTTTTGGTGCAACTGTCGTGGTTCGAAAGAGAAGTTGCTCTGACGATTTTTCCGATCACAATTTGCGAATGTATAGAGTCGATTTGGTTGTAGATTTCGAAGAGGACGGCGACGATGAGGACGGAGGACGTATCATGGTGAATCCTGGTCAAGTGCAAGGCGGAGACGAAGCGTGGCGCGGAGAATTGGCGCGTCGGCTTCAGCGCGAGCGATTTTTGGCCGAATTGCGAGCACGAGACGCCGATCCTCAGGTGAAGATTTTTTTTATTTCGATAGATAATCGAATATTTATCTCGAATGCGATTTTATACGATAAAAAATAACATTCGTTGGTTAAAGTCACTTATTGCCCATGAGTGTCGCTCATTACCCATGAGCGTACCAACCTGTCAAGCGGTGAAATGCATACATATACAAATCCAGTTATAAGTTCTAAGATGGTACCTTGCATTCATGCACACATTTACATCCAACTTTTGACTTTTAAACGTAAGTCGATTATTTCTATATGAAATAGAACCCAACTCAATCTAACCCAACCAATCGAAAGAAACTGAGTATTGTGTTAATAAATTGATCGAAGTGTTGAATATTCTAATGATACTGCTCCGATATCTGAACAAAAAGTTTCGTACGACCTACTGTCAAACTGCGAATGAGTATAGGTGCATGTACATGTATAAACGCGTTTCACCAATTGGGAGGTTGGTACGCTCATGGGTAATGAGCGACACTCGTGGGCAATAAGCGACTTTTACCCATTCGTTATATTAACCAGTCCTTAACTAGTAGTCGTTTTATTGATTTTTTTTTATTTGATTATTATTTTTTTTTTTGTATTTTATTTGAAGAGTGGCAAAGGCGCTCCTGCCGAAGTTTCCAGATAACTCCAGTACTAAATTGATCTTCTTACCATTTATTATTTAGTCAGGTTTGTTTTTTGTTTTCATTTGTATTTTTTTTTTTTGCACAGTTTTGAACATCGTCAAATTCTGTCAACGTGTTTCACGATAGTGTTTTTTTTTTATATGGATATTTCACGAAATCTGATTTTGAAAAGTTGACAGTGTTTAGACTGTTTTTTTCTGAATTTTAAATGTTTCGCTTTACATGTCCACGATGTGTGTTTTAGAAGTGCACCGTGATGTGAGAAATATCAGTGTGATTAACGAGTTAGACATTGACATAATTGCTAGATCGTTTTAGGCACTATTTATACTTGCCCGTTTTATTTTCGATTCTTTCCAAAATTTTGGTTCATCTGATTGGCTATAATGTTTTTTAGTTGAATTTCTATCAAAAAAAAAAATAGATTATTTTTATTCGTATCATATACATGTTTTTTGAGTATAGCACTGCAAAATTATCTGATGCACTCGTGTCATCTAATTTGTTCATAGTTCATCTTTTATAGATATTTTCATGAACATGATCGTTTTGCACTAATTTCGATGTTTCGATTTTCATTTTTATTGAAATTTACGTCATTCAAGAGAAGCTCACGATATTTTTTATACATTTAGTAAATATAATTTCTTAGATTTTTGATATAATTTCACTTTGATCTTATGTTTCTGTTCATTTAAAATCACATTAGAACCTCGATTATCCGGACTAAATGGGAATTGAGATGATCCGCATAGCGAATAATAGAAATTAAATTAAATTATATATAGAAATTTTTTTTTATGCATAATTATGCACACAATCATTTTTAACGCCATCTATGAAAAGTTTTTTTAAGTATAGAAATTGTTTTATTTCATACAAAATATATTTTTTTTCAATAAATTATATAACTCTTTATAAGCTGTAAAGATGATTTAAAAAAAAAAATTCTTGTCGAGTTTTAGTTTAATCACCCTCATAATTAAGTCAGTTATGAGAAAGAATAATTTTTTACATACTCTCAAATTCGCTATTTAAAAAAATAAATGATTATGTTTGATCAATCCGGATAATAGAAGTTCCTCTGTGTATGTCGAGACCATTCTAAAAGTGGATTAGCGCTTTATATACGTTGTGAGCTTCTTTTGTGCCGATTCTATACGCGATGTTTATGTTCCGTCTTTGTATCAGGGTGGGGCCGAGCTGGCCGCTCTCGCTGCTCAAGCGGCCGAATGGGAAGAGGCCGTTCAGCGCTGGCAAGCTCGCTAGCACTAAATGGACACGTTATCATCATCAGAGTTTTCCGGTTGCACAGACAGTGATCAGTTTCCACAACGAAACCGCCTCTTTCAAGTATTGTATATTGTATTATGTCTCGTACGGATCTGGATCATTCCTCAACACTCATCAGGGTTTTCATTGTCCATTAAATATGCCCGTCATGTGTGTGTATTTTTTTTTTATAAGAGAATTTCAAATATTTTAATACTACGACGTCTGCTGGTCGACGATTGAAGAAGTTTTTGATATTTTATGATTTTGATAATTGAGGGAGTTCGATGGACAAATCTCAAGTTATATGTATATTGTGTGAACATACAATCATGTGTATTTGTCTAATTGTAATGTTAATGTAAAGAAATTGATATATATTTATTTTGATTTGTATGCATAATTTAGATCGAAGTGAATCTCAGTTATCACAATCATTATTTGTAATTTGCTTTTTTTTTGTACGATTGCAATGGTTTATAAAAACCCACTCGTTTTTACATGATATTAATGTTTATTATTGAAATATTTAAAACGATATGCTCAATTCGGTCAAATTGCATAAAGTACTTAAAATTTCATGTATGAATCATATAATGAGTAGGAATTGTTATATTATATTGTTATCGTTGATATTATTTTATTATTGTTACTAAATTGATTTTGTCTAAAAAAAAAAAAACTGATAAATCAGTTTTATGCCATCAAAATTTAATATTCATTTGCCTCACTCTAGTGCAGATTATTTGATAAGTAATTGCGTATGTTAAGAGCAGGCTTACGAGAACGTTAGATAGTATTTTTAATTGTACATAGTATCGAAAGCTAGAATGAAATTTAAGTGTATGTGTGTAATTTTTATGGGAAAAAGAACGGTAATACAATGTGAATTGAAAAGTCGAGTACGACACGCGCTAGTACATATCAAATGACCTTAAACTTGAGCATTTTATCATAAGTTTTTCTATCATGATTATCTTAAAGATTTAAAAAAAAAATACCTCCGATAGTTTCTATATGATCGTTCGATATTCATTGTCGATCGGTTCCGGTCGAATCCGCTTTTACGCGCCACTCATATAGTCTAATGTAAAAAGTAAATAATGTTAAAAAATAAATAAATGCTTTAACGGTACTTGTATATTCATATAAGTGAAATAATAATGTGTTGCTTAATATGTGTGAATATCGTATTGCATAGTACGAGAGTCGGAAACGTTTCAGAGACTATGAAAATATTATATTTTATGTACATATATGTGTTGAAGGTGGATTGATTTCCTTTTTTGTGGTTATGATTTGATTGTTTTCACGCACAAACTCGAAACGGCTCTCGTTATAGTTAGAATGCACAAGCAAAAAAAATTTGCACGTTAAGTATTTAAGATTTAAGTTGATCCATTCTATAGCATTTGTGCAACTTTCGCATTTATGTGTATTTTATACGAGATTTTCTATGGATGAAAATTTTTTTATTGCAAATATGAAAAATTTAATGTTTTTATTGGCCTATCGACTGTATTTGATATGATATTTGCAGCTATTTTTTCATATTTTATATGTAATATCTACGATATTCTATGTGCGTACGAATTTTGTATCTTTCTCATTCGTGAAGATCATCTTATTGTTTTAAATTTTTATTCGGTATGAAGTGGATTGACTCGTTATTTATATTATCATTGTTAACTAGTTTTGCTTGTTTTTATTATTTTATTTGATTTGATAGTTTAAAATGATAGTTGTTTTGATTGTTCAAAATTGAATGTGATACTGTTGTGCGCGTTGAGTCTCACTCAACTATTATATTTTTAAATTTTTTCTCGTCGATTTTGTAATAGGGTTTTTTTATGTTCATATTAATCCATTAAGAAAGCTTTAACCTTTTGCACTTATTTATATTCAAAAAGTGGTTCGGAAACTAATCATTTTTTTAATTATGAATATTTCTGTAAAAAAAATCAAACAAAAGTTTGTTTGAGTAGCTAAAATGATTTACTTTTTCAAGGAGTGGTATTTTTTAAACAATCACCTGGACTTCGTCCTGGTTTTTTTTTCACATGTTTCACAATAATATTTGGTTTCTTGCGTTCCCCTGTTTATTTTGCTATCTGCACTGGTAATGCAGTCTTAAGGTCAGGTGATTTGTGATCATAGCCGGAAAAAAATCGCAGTCGCAAATATTTTATGCGTGCGCCAATACGACTGATAAATCGTTATATCATCATCATCATCATTGTCGACCTTTTTTTGTGCCCACTGCAGGACTGGGTCTCCCCATCAAATATTGGGGGTTTAGGCTATATACCTTATCCGAGAGCCAACCTCGTAGTGATATAAATCGTTATATAAGGTTAGAATATTATCTGTTACGTCTACTGTCACACGGTTGTAGGTTCAATCTATGGATTTAAATATATTCGTTAAGTCCTACGTCATAAATATTGCATACTTGCAAAGTTCTAGATAGTTGTGACAGCATCACTGATAGCATCAATCTTACGTTCTGTAAGGATTCGTGTTTAAAATTAACCCTTTGGTTAATTAAACCTTGTAACTTCCTTCCTGGCTACTGGTCTTCCGAACGACTAAGTTGGGCGTCAGTTTGTAACTTCCTCTGGAACCGAGTCCGTTGCGCGGGTTTTCCTCATCTCCACACTGTCAATGGTCGCCAATTTGTAAAGTCCTTCCCGTTCCACTGGTCTTTTCCGAGCAACTGAGTTGAGCAGCTGGTCCTCTTGGCCCCACGTTGGGCGCCAATTTATAACTTGTCCGGCTCTCAGCGGGGTTCTTATTGAAAGAACGAGTAGTTTCTCAAGCCTGAACCAGCTTTTATTAACATACAACAGATATAAAAGATATATAAGATTAGTAAAAGGTCGGTGATAGTGTTAACAGGGGAGTCCGTGTCGGGTCGCCAGGTCCAATAATGATGAATCAGGGGGTCGTTCGTATCAGAGGGTTGAAGCAGGGGTCCGTTTCGTATCAGAGGGTTGAAGCAGGGGTCCGTTCCGGGTCGTCAGATGTAGCAGTTCGTTGAGGTCCGGCAGCGCTCCGGCGAGGGTTGATACTCCCGGGGCTGGTGTTCGCGTTGAGAGTCTCGTGAAGGAATTTCAGCACTTGGCAAGTATCACAACTTCCTGGCTGGTGTCCTTGGTGAGAGCTCACGACTTCCCGATCTTTTGTACCAAATGCATCGTCTTTTATAGGCCATTGGCTCCTCCTTCTATCCCCTCTTGGAAGAATGTGGAGATTCCCTTTGTTTGCGTAATTCGCCATTTGTACTTGCGCAATCAGTGCGTATTTCGGTTATCTTATTATATTTGGGTGTGGCCCCGCGGCTAATTGCTCGAAGCACGCCGTAGAACCGGTTTTGACTCCGCCCGATGCGTGCAACGCACGGTGACCATGTCGCGAGCGGTCGGCGACGCTTGCCTCGGGTGACCATACATATAATTAATATATTGTTCGAAATTGCACACCGTTACAAAGTCGATTTTTTTCGCAAATGCATAAAATTTTCGTTTATTATCATGCGATTCTCAAAGTTTTTTAGAATTTTTTATGGATTTTTTTTTAATTGAATTTTTTCGAAATGGAGAATTCAAATCTCGATTTCTTTATGGATTTCGTTTCAATAAAGGATATTAAAATAATAAATAATATCATAACGTATTTTTTCAATAGATAATTTATTTTTTCAATAGATTTCAATATTTATTTCTACAACTCAATATTAGTGGCGTGTGATTGGGGAGGTCAAGGGGGGACGTGAGCCCGCAGGGCCCACAAAACGAGGCCCGAAGGGCGACTAGCGTGTTCAAAAAGGCGAAGCCTTTTCGAATACGCTAGTACCTGATAAATTCTTCTTAAAATGCTGAGAAGTAAATCCGACCGATCGGTTTATAATGAAAATCAGATAATAAATCCATCCTTATATTTGAAAATGTTAAGTACTTAAAAATATATATGAAAGGGGTGTTCTTATAAATCGAATCTAATCATATTGGAATTTAAATAAACATTATTCATTCCGTATTATTAAAATTGCGCATTGAATTAAATTATAATTTTGTTTTTCAAATACACCCTAGGATTAAAAAATGGTATTAGTATTTATATCTAAATAAAAAAGTTCATTATTTCCTGATTTCAATCTTGGTAATTGAAAATATAATCAATTATATAACTTGACTAATATTAATATGTCGTTTATGTATAACAACAATGATATTTTTTTATTATCTACGTAAGTATACGGACGCTATATAAGATACTTTTCATACAATCAAAAAATCATGGATCCACTTTGCTAACTTCAGTTATTGGGTCTGCAGATTTTTTTCATCTTCGGCTTCATCCTTTTTCTCAGAATCAATGCGTTCTGCTGGCTTTTCTCTAAAGCTACTCTGGGAGGATCTTCAGTTTTTTCTTCCACCTTTTCAGATTTTTTTTCAGCTTCTTCTTCAGGTCGGGACTCTCCTACATGGCCAGGACGATGATCAGCAACAGGTCACTTTGCTTCAGCTTGCGATTCGATCAATTCTGGTACAGACAACGCTGATTTGATTATCGCATCAGAAGCAGCTTTCTTTTCATCTTGTGCCTTAAATAAAAACGACATTGAAATAGTCCATTGTTTGTTTTTTTACTCAAAAACACAAATCAGTTATGAAATTCATACTTCTTTTCTTTTTTCGTCATTAATGACTTTATCTGAGTTCTTGCCTTGGACTACGCTCTTTACTTTTTGGTTTTCGGGATCGGACGATGGAGTAGGATCGACTGCTTCAATGGGAGCTGATTGAATTGTGCAATCTTCTTGATTGGTTTTCACAAAGAAAGCTCTGGAAATTTTGAATTTATCTAAAACACCATAAGCTCTTTACAAAACTAATCCAGGCGCGTATCTTTCCCTTGTCATGACCCATGCATTTTCTGAAGAAAAAAAAACAAATATTTACCTATTTTATTTTAATATTAACATAATGGACTTAAGACAGCAAATCTGGCTAACGCGTATGTACTGGACCAATGCACTGCATGACCACATAACTGCATAAGTATCATAATCAGTATCTAAAACTGAATATTGAGTATCATATGCTACCGGAAGAGATGTATATTTGACAGACAATTTTCCTTCGCCATCCCTTCCTACTACTTGAAGTTGTCCTTCAACCACACGCTTTACCCCAGTACTGAAAAAAAAATCATCATCACCCGTCTCGTTGCAGCATTACCCTTAAAATCATATTCAAAACGAAACCTACAATACGTTTCTGATTTCGTTGGACACCCAAACTTTTCCATCGGACATCTTTTCGTAATTGGTGGTAACACAACGACTACCGAGTTCGGTCACCGAGAAGTACCTCTCAGCCTCGTGCCACTGTCCCAAGAACCGGTTCATGTTGAAGTTCGCCATAGCCTAAACAAAAATAATGAAAAAAGTATTCAAATATGCGGTATTTGTCATGATTGTCAATATTTGCTGTTCAAGCTCTCGCGTTAGTTGCGAAGTCGTAATAGTTTATTGGCACCGAAGAACGGTAATCAAGCTCGGGTCAATGTCAGATCGAACTGTTACCGCTATTGAATGCCAAAGTATGTTGCTTTTTAATTTCGGCTTTTGCTTGTCTTTTATTTTAACATTTACACACATTTTATTCCATAGGATATTGGTATAATCTTCTGTACGAAAAATTGTACTTAATATTAACTTTATATCATTGTTAATTAAAATTATCTTTTTGTTTATTATTTTTATTCATTTATTTTAAATTTCAAGTTAATTGAATACTAAACATATTACTACAATGTTTTTGTTCATCCCGTAATCACAAATTAATCGTATATTATTTCATATTATAAATAACATGCATTATTTATAATACCAATATTTTCATCGTGATACGTTAATTTCAAATCATATAAAAATAAAGGTACAAATTTTTTTTTTCTTCTAAATAACATTCGTTGATGAAAAATGTGTTAAAGAAAAAATCAATTGAATATTTATTAATTCAAAAAATGTATTTGCTTATTCGATATGAAACATTGATTATTACGACTAAAAAATTTACATTATCAAAAAATAGCTATTTAAAATTTTATTTTAATTTCATTTTCATCTAAAACCGTTTTTTCTAAATATATAATATTTAATTATATATAATCAGTCGACAATCGTAACCAAAAAATAATGAAGAAAAAAACAACGACAAACTACGATACCGCAAAGCTTTATTATTGATTTTTTTGTATAAAAAAATAATAATTTTACCTGATAATCGGGGCACCATCCTAACGAAGGTACTTGTGCAGATGTTGTTGCAATCAAGAAGAACGCCACAGCAATTTTTCCTACCCACATTTTCACAGATTTGGCTTTAAACTATAAACAATAAACAAAAATTAAACGTTTCCGAAGTGGATTGTCTTCTGCAATCTTCGCGAGAAGACGTCCGAGAAGCAATAGCCCGTCGATCCGATAATCACAACTTATATACGCGCAGAGGCTATTGGCCCGATGATGTAAATAAGCCCTTTGCGGTCAACGGTCCAAAAAAATACATAAAAAAATTTAAAGTAATTTTTTAACAACTTAACTCGTATTCATTTTCAATAAATTTTTAGTATTATTTATATTATCTTGTATTTTGAAATGTACAACATTTCTTGTCTTCATGATCGTGCTGGTCAATTTATTTACAATTTTAGTATTCTTGTGTTCAAATATTCTATCGTTTCATAGAACACAATGGAATTGCATAATGAATAAGCAATAGTATCACCTTTGAATTGTTCTGATTCTGAGAAATGAATGGTCAACTATCTTGTCCGCGAACTGACCGTAGTACCGCTATTCAGAAAGCTTTATCTTGATTGGGCGACCGGAGAACCTGATCGAATAGCGTTATTTTTTTTAACAAAAACCAAACACTTAAACAGAATTATATGCTCTTTTTCATATTTACATACGCTTCTACTTCATAAATGCGTATTCTTAGGGAGTAGTAAAATAAAATTCTATTATAAATATGATGCTTATTAAAGAGTTCATATTTCTCATTTAACAAGTGGGAAATTGTAAATTTTGTGTATTTTCAATATAATTCAGAAGCTAACTCGATTGTGCCTGTATATATTTGATATTCAAACGAAAATAAATACAATTTTTGGTAACTTGAACGCACGAGTACTTTTGAAACCCTCAGATTGTTGTTTTTTTTCTTTCTCCGATAATAATAATAAATATCTGAAAATTTTTTCTTAACTTTATTTCATTTTCCAATCTGGAACTGAAAAAACCACGTACTTATGGTTTTTACCATCATCGCAAAGTTTTGCATACTTTATATAATTCTTCTAAGTGTTTAAAATTTCTGCAAGTCCGGCTACTACACAATTTTCCTTATTAATATCAGTAAAACTATTACCCCCTGAGGCTTTATTGGACGTGGTCTAGTCTTGGTGGAAGGCAATGGCCTATCATGCCCTTCAGAAACTTGCAGGTGGCCAACACAACATCGCCAATACAAAAACTAGTACTACTAAACAAGCGAGTCAATGTCATTACTCAAGACGTTTTGACAATAAGCATTCTATGCCGACTCTCTTCTAATGTTTTTTTTTGCCATTCTCCATTCTACATACTTTGTGTGTAGATATAGATTTATTTTATGTACAGTTATAATATAATGTATATCGCAAAGGCTTCTTCCACGTAAAAGGTTTCACCAATAATAGAATTGGACTTGACATTACAAATAAGATTAATTAACATAACTAGGTGAACACCATTTGGTTACTTACAATTAGAAAAGGTAACTAGAATAAAAAATAAAAACAATATGAAAAATTCACAAATTTAATAAAAATATTTTTATTAATTTACTAAAATATAAGAACACATTTGCTTAACAAAATGTTAATAAACTAAACTCTTTAACCAATTTTTTACACTTGAACTTATATTAGCGTAACTATTTACATAATTTTAATATTTACTTATATAAACAATAATTAAATTAAAATTGTGTAAAGAAAAACTATTATTTACAACAACACCTTTGTTTCATATATATATATAAAATATACTTAAATGTTCTCAAAAAATATATATATATAAATTTATTCGGTAGTCATACTGTATTATTTCATTATATAACTGTGAGATGCTTTTCCAAAAGCCTCAAAAAGCATTGTTCAGAAAAGATTCATCCAGCTGTATCACATCGATCCTTACAAACTAATTCAGGAAAGTTAATTTCTACACCATCGTGGAATCAATGATTGGAAATGATTTAGAATTAAATAGTAAGAAAAAATAATAGAATTAAGTATTGTACTGCTATTGATCAACAAATCAGACTTTACTTCCTAAATATTCTAAAAGGGAATATAATCGCAACTAAGTTTTTTTTTTAATTTAGATATTTACTAATTTCAACAAAATATGATTTTCATTTAATTATTGTTAAGAAAATAATAAATTGTGTCATTTTCAAACAGCAAATGTTGTTTACACTCGACATGGATCAAATTCAAAATTAACTAAAAATTTCACACAATATTAGCAAAAAAAAAATAAAAATTTGAAAACAAACAAATAGCGATTATGTTCCGTAATTGTGAAGTTGCATAATGTCTGTACATTCGTTCATGAGTAACTATTTCGAATGATTTAACAGAAAAACAAATATACAAATAAGAAATATTGAATCAAAACAATTAAATACCGAAGATTGATAATAATGAATGCTTGTTTTGTTAAAAATAAATTTAACTCACAAATTTTAAATAAAATAATAAAAAAAAGTTATGACATACATTCGAAAAAATTAAAATAATTTTAAATAAACATTAAATTAATTCGATAACTAAGTGTGCATGCAAGATTTAAGTTTAATACTGAAAATAATATCAACGATTTCTCATGTTTCACATTTCACTATAGTTATGGATGGAAGACCTATCCTGTTAAAATAAATGAAATAATAATTAAAATGTGAATAATTCACATGTCATGTTATTTTTTATGTTCCCATGAAATTTGTAGCATGCTTTAGATAATGAATGTCGAACAGATATGCAAATAATACATATTTCTTCACAAATTAATTAAAAATTTTGACATAGAAAACTAAAGTGAACTTAAATTACTTAAAAAGAATCAGAAAGGAATGGCCAAAGGTTGCTAGGAATTCTATGTGCTACATAAATTTATTTTTAATTTAACATCAGAGATCGATCGACTTAGTAAGTGGCGTAATTGACATCAAGTTGGTGAAACCCTAAAGCTGCAAAGTGAAAATTATATTGATAGAAAAACCATGGAAAATATGAACAAATAAAAAAGTACTCAATTCTGATAATTAGGGTTTCTATTATTTAAAAGTGAAACTAAAAAGTATATAGAAACTTATAAACCAAGCTACATTTCTTAACACTCTTTGGAATTTTAAATAACGAAGATATGGCTTTTGAAAATATACTACGTCATATCAATCTCAAAATACCTAATTTTTTTTTTTAAGATATATCCTAAAATCCCCTTTTCTAATTGTATACTTATTTCTGATATTGTCGACACATACCTCTGAATTCATAATAATTTTGAAACAAAACAATAATTATAAATTTAGTTTTCAACGTGAAAAAATATTCATTCAAAATACATATGGTTATTTCCTAATTTCTTTAACCGGTCTACATTATTTTCCATATTATTATTAGGCTTAGAAGAAAATCACATTAAACTATTAAGAGGTAGATAAGTATTTCATTATAAATAAATAAATAAATATTCTTTCTGTCAGTTAAATTTGAAAATCATGACAAATAAATATTTTATATCTTTCAACATTCACATATTTCATTGAATATTGAAAATTTTGAATAAAAACTTCTTATGACCTATAAAATTTGTCAAATACGCCACAAAGTCATACATCTTGGGATAAGAGATTGGAATTTAATACTTGTACATTTTTTTTTAAACTGTAATATTCCTCTAAAAAGCAATAACAATTAATTTATGCACTATAATAGTGCAGATTTGATGATATTCAATTGTTACATAATGAATAATAAAAAAAAAATAACTTTAACATCTCACCATTAACAACAAACATATTTAGAACAGATCTATTTTTTATATTTTTGTTAAAATCTTTGGTGTATATTTATTATAAATATACGGAAGAATATTAACAAACTTTTGTGAACACATATTTCTCACTATGTTGAAAACATCATGAGACTGGTTATCGGGTAGTTATAAAAGAGGTGAATGCTTATTTATATATACTGGCAATATTTCAACAAATACACTCTTTTTAACATTTTTTGAATAAAATCGTAATGATTTTAATATCACAAAATATGCATGTATAACATTCTTCATGCAATCACACATTTCATAAACTGTACATTCATATTATCTATTCACACTAAATATACAGAGTGTAAAAATATTACAAACATTGTTGACCTCTTGTATTACCACCCTCCAAATGATTGTTACTTATACTACTCTTAATTTATCGAAATATGCTTATCGGTGGAAGGGCGTTCATGTTAATGATACTAAATCGATATACATAATCAAATAAATACAATAAAACATTTTTATGTTTTGTTGGTCCCATATGTATAATTTTTAAACAAATTATAACAAATCAGACCACTGGATTTTCTCAATGCTTTTGAAAATCCAAATAGCAAAATAATGTACCAAGATTGTATTTAGAACTACTATGTACATTCTTGAGGAAATTTCATAACAAATCAACCTCAAAATATCAACAGTTTAAACAGGTCAGCCACTGAGGGCAATAAGGCCTACTAAATCACTGGGAGATTCACTGTGAGCCTTTTAAGACTTTTCTCCTTGCCATATTTAACACATACTATACAATTTAGTTTATGTGAATAATTAATTAAAGGAAAATTAATCCACACCTAATTTGGTCCTAATTCATTACATAAAACATACTTCAAAATTTTGGTGGGTTGATGTTATTCGTGTAAATTTTTACTGAGTAACAAATTATTATGGGGTCCAGACAAATGCCGTATAAGTTCAGGCATAGCCTCAAACGAAAGTTGACAAAAACAACAATTAAACCGGCCTACTGTATTTGTACGTCCGTCATTTTCACTTGATGATATCACATTTCGATGAACAGAGCACAAATGCTTTAATAAATGAGCTTTTTGTTTAAACATAGCAACACACAATCGACACGCAAAAGGTTTTTCTCCCGTATGTACACGAAGATGAGTTTTTAAATTCCACGACATGCCAAATTGTTTGCCACAATATTCACATCTATATTCTCGAACCGGTGGTTGTTTACTGGAACCTTGTTCTTCATCAGGAGGTGGGTATAAAGGTGGTTGATCATCTGTTGCACCCACTTGCACTTGACACAAAGGCCAAGCACCCCCCCATGAGCCAGCACTTGGAGGTCGATGTTCAGGTGGTATAGGTGATGATGATATAACTCGTTCTGCTAAATGAGGTGGAGCTGAAGTACTCAACGGATGTGCCATAAGTCGAGAACTACTAACTTGAGGTAAAATCTTTCGATACCTCAATTGAGTAATTTCTTCTAAATAATTTGGGGGATATGGAACGAAAGGTGGATTTTGCGATGGAGAATTGTGAAAACCAGGTCTTCTCTTCCTGTGTGGAGTAACAACATAGTTTTCCGGAGATGTTTGTACCAAAGATAACAATTCTTGATCGGGAGGTTTAAGTTGACTATAATCTTCATGTTTCAAGACTCTAGAATCTAGATCTAGCGGCTCTATATAGTGAGATTTTCTTTTTACTCTGGCATGTGACGCTGTATGTTCATGAACATGAGATACTAATTTTTCAGTTAATTGTCTCCTATAAAATTCTTCTTCAGTACTGGAGTATGTAGACCTTCTTCTTGGAATGGGCTGTAAATGAAATTAAGATAAGCTCAAATTAATACCATATAATAAGTCTAATTTTGCAAATCAATTATAAATTTAATTACCTTAACAGTTGATGTGTCTGTATCTCCATCTCGAGAATTTTCAGTTTCACTATTAACTTGTTCTGAACTTCGAGCAAGGGATAAATTCACTGGATTTAGTGAACTTCTTCTTCTCATACCAACTCTGCCGCATTCTTTATTTTCATCACCGCATTCATCGTCTAGTTCTCCCTCTTCCTTTTCATCGTTGCTGCTTTCTGTAGACATAACTTCATTTTTGACTTTGACATCGTCAGTTTTCGATTTATGACTTTTGTGTTCGGTTTCTTTGCTGCACCCTGCGGATGGAGATGTTCTGTCACTTTCTGAATGTGAGGATCCACAAAGAGGTGTGTCATGTTGTGATTTACTACTCTCGTTACTGTTTATATCTGTTTTTGACGTAGTTCTCGATCGATCTGGTGGCTTTGTATGATGTCTGTTATAATCACTAGATCTCAGGTCTTTTGTTGATTTCCATACATCAGATTTTATATCCAGCAATTCAAACAACTCTCGCATATCATCTATTTCGCCAGACTAAAAATTCATAAAAACACAATTAATAAATTAATAAAAATAATTTAATAATTTAATCCAAGAAACAAACCTCTATATATGCTTGACCGCTATATAAAAAGTCTAACAGATGTCGCATCAGCTTACTTTGAATGCCAGACATATGAATTGCAATCGGATAATCTTGCAACGGTGTATCGTCCAAAATTTTCCTGAAAAAAAAAATCAAATAATTCATCTAACATCCCAACAAAACAAATAAAGATATCATTTAAATTTTCATTGTTATTAGTTTCACTAGTATATAGGCTCAATGTTAATAACATCGGCTGTGAATGTTAAGTTTGAAGAAATATATTAATAACACAATATAATGTCATTTTTTTTAATTAAAATAGAAAAAAATAAAATGAAATTTGTTAAGAAATGAAAAACGATAAAATGTGAAAATATTTAATTATCGCCAAAGAGTTTCGCTTTAGAGTATCAAACGCTTTATCTAATTCGGAATAATGTCCCCTATATATAATCAACAATTATTTTGTTTATTATCGCGATTATAGCCGTTATTATAACGACCATAAAGACTAAAGTTGGAGCTTGCGATTTTCGAGCTCGAGAATGATGTAAATAGTGATTATAGCCGTTATTTTAATGGGAATATAGGCTAAATTAAAATGGCAAAGCCAGTAGTAACATCGGCTACCCAATGCCCGTACTCGATTTAAATATTTAATAT
Organism: Hydropsyche betteni; assembly: GCA_028571205.2. NCBI lineage: Eukaryota > Metazoa > Arthropoda > Insecta > Trichoptera > Hydropsychidae > Hydropsyche > Hydropsyche betteni. Next base: position 212,799 of record JAOXNN020000028.1, on the reverse strand, counting down.
TTAATTAATAAAACCAGTTAATTTATTATTGTCATAATTACGACATATAGGCAAAGCCAGAGGCAGTAGGCATCATATTAACTGTATACTTATAAAGACCATATTCGCGAAAAAGTCGCGAGCATCATCGAACGAACGAATACGCAGCCAAATACACACACAGAAATCCGCTATAGGGCATATATAGGGCATATTTTTTAAATAAATGAAAAATTAGCAGTTGGAACCTATCTACCATTTTTATACGAACACCTGCACGGTAGTCATTTGAAACGCATCCCCCTTACAAAAACAAGATTTGGAACACTAAAATTCTTTCTCCCAAAAAAAATTTGAACTCTCACATTCCAAAACCAACCCATCCTCAAACCGAAAAAACCAAATAAACCCCAAAAAACTTCACCCCCCCAACCGACTCACCCCCCGATTCCTCACTCACCAATCAACAAACCGCCCTGAACAAACACAAACACACACCCACGCACCGAAGCTACATCGAAGGGTTAATGCCTGAGGGCTATTAGCCTCCGGCTAACGAGCGATTATGCGTCTGTTTGTCGTACGGCTTCCTTATTTGCCATTCATGCGGCCCAGGCGCCGTAACGACGCCATTAACGCAATCTCGGGGGCCCCCGGGGGGCGGAGCGCCCCTCGCCGTTTCTTATCATGAGTGTCATGTGTGGGGGGCCGTGGGGCGGCGCGTGTTGGGTCGTAAAGAGGCGGTGTCGATGGGGCTGCTGGATTGTCTGGGTGGGTTTTGCGGTTTTTTTTAATTGTTTGTTTTTTATGAGAGTTGGTGATGTGTTTTGTTTGAGTTTTATGTGTTGGCGGTTCGAATTGGATGGGTGTTGGTGTGGACGAGTGTGGCTTTTCGGTTTGGTGGATCGGGGCGAAGTTACAATTGTTGTTTGGTGATGGACGTGGTTTTTATGCTTCGAATTCGACTATATGAAAGTATTATAGGTGTCTCGATTTGTGAAAGAAGTAATTTTGATAGAAAATGCTTATTTTTGATTATTTTTTTTTAAGTGTTTAGTATAGGGTTATAAATGAAATATTTAGCATGTCAAATAAAAAAACTCCACGACACAAAGCACGTACGCAATTTTCAGTTGAAATCATCTATGACCGTATTGCATAAATGTGGTTGAATTTCATTGATGTCCTAAATTTCCTCCTTTAAGGCATGGGTGGTCGTAAGTTTGTTAGCATAAACCTAAAATTTCAAAAACCTCATAAAAGTCTAATGGCAAAAGTCTAAATCGCATGATCTGGGCAGCCAATTCTGATCATTAGAACGGAAAATTACACGGTCAGAAACAATAATAGCAATAATGGAAACGCGTTGTTTTTTATGTAATTCTTTATTTTAAATAACCCTAAACTATCAGCTGTCAAATTGTTTTTTTTTTTAGTATTGCCAACAATTTAATGCACAAATGGTGGAAAATTCAAATCTTGCGTTAATTTTGAGACACGTATATTAAGACAGTTGTTATAGTAAATAATGATGTTATTATAATTACTATGAATTTCTAGTTGGTTTGTTAAATTTGAAGTGTAAAATGTTGAATTTTATATGTAAGTGTGAAAACTGTAGCAAATAGTGTTGTATGAATAATCGTTGATGGTAGCGTATAAGTGATTCGTAATTTAATCAGAATATTTGAATAATTATTGAAAGGTTAGGGGTAAGATCTCAGGAGAGATGAAAAATAATTTCATATATATTATGATTAAAAAAATAATTGTATTAAAAAATGTGGTTTTCAAGTATTATAATAATAAAATTGTATGGGTTTGTGATCGTACGGAGTCTAAAATAATTTTTTAAAAATATCCAATGAATTTCAAAAATTATTTCAATATCAAGATTGAATCAATTAATTGGAATTGCAGGCTTAATTCTTTAACTAATTCTAAGACAAATAAATTTATCAAAAACAAATAAATGAAAAAGAACACCATTAATAATTCATTTTAATGATAATTTTTTTCGATCACCATTATTCCACCCGACCTCCATACATAACGAGACCTCCAACAACGTCAGTCTTCTGTTTCAAAAAAAAAAAATCAAAATACACTCTTTCACGGAGAAGGCTTCGAAGCAGCGCGAATCAAACTTCCAACTCGTAACATTTCTCACCCACCGTCCGCGCCGCATCTTTGAGACGTCACGTCCCCGACGTTTTTTTCCCGTCCACTTTTTTTTTCCACCCGCTGGCTTTTGATATTTCTTTGGCGATTTTTTCTTTCGGCTTTCGGTCTTTCGAAAGGCCGGTTTTCCGCTCTTTTCAGCGATAGCGAGACGCTCCATGAATAATTCCGCTCCGCTAATAAGTGACGTAATTTCACGACGGTCAATTACATACCGTTTGATCGGTCGCCTGCATGAAAGACTCGTCTTTCTTCGCCGATGGTTTTTCGTTGCGGAAAGGGTGACCTTTGATGATTTCTCGCGGTACGATAGTTTTGCGAAAATAAATTCCGTGTATCGATGGAATTTATTCGAAGCTTAGTGCCGCTCGAGTTGCGTGCGCCGACGCGGATAAAATTGTTTTTTTTTTTTGAAAAAAATTTAATCTCACGCTTTTCCGACTGCGCGAACGCGAGTAATATTGTGTGTCGGTAGCTTAGGAGTGACTCTGTATTATAATATATTTCAGTCGTGTGTGTGTGCATAACAACGGATTTAATCTAAAATCTCATATCCTTCTTCCGAAAAGGAAATTAGTCATAGAAGTGGGCGCAGCTTCAACCGACGTCGAAATTTATCACTTCGTATTGTAAAATATATAAATAGCGATGCATTATGTGAGGAAATTGTGTGTCAGTCACATTTCAGTACACTTTTATATTGTTGCTATTTATGAAATGAAATTTTTATCAAATTTTCCTCGTGAAAAGTTTTCAGAAAATATTCTGTACTGAGACGCATCGCACTCAAAAAATCTGTATCGCGTTCGTCTTATTTGAGCGTGATATGTTATATTATAATTAAATCATTCAAGCATCCATATTTTAAATTTAAGTATCCTATATTATTTTCCACGTATAGAAGCACTCTCCTGCATACAAAAACAACCAAAACTCACTTGAAATATTTGGCGGAATCGTCTCGAAGCTCGCCCCGTTACCATTTTCGCTAAGTACCTTCGTTGCAAAACACGTAATAAATATACAGTCGCGCAGAATCCGTGGCAGTGATTTACGGCCATTTCTCACAAATAACTTCTTATTTTAACTGTGTAGCCGAGTTGCTCAGTGTAAACTGAACGGCCACGACCAATAAGAAAGGAGTTGATTGATGACCCGTCCACGGAAATCAAGACATTTCTTCTGTTGGTTGTTCCACCTCAGCCTCCGGTAGGGTGTACTTTTTGAAATCACGTTATAACCGCAGTGCTGTTATAGACTTTTGGTTGGGAAAATTTGGCTGATTTTGTGATGTTAAAATTATATTTTTATTTAAAAAAATTAATATGTATTGAAATTTATTATGCGTATAGTTGATTATTGTATTGTTTTTCGATTTCTATTGATCATTGAAGTTTGATAAGACATATTGTGATTAAGTGATTAAATTAAAAATATGATAGATATTATATAATAACAAAGGATGGTTTCAGTAACATCCTTTTGACAATTATATTTTTTTCACATGCATAATAAAAGAAATCTTGAAACTTATAATGCAATCAAAAAGTTTGATTTTAAAGTAGATTTCTATCATCATACGCAACCTTTATAATGTCAATTGCAGAAAATGTCTTTTCAATTTCATCAAGGGAGCTTTCAGCATTTTTCGCATTATAAAATAATATTTAAGAGATAATAACTCTTGAGAAATTTAATAATGAAATAATTTTTTGTAAAATACAATCATTCTAGATCCATTTTCTGACCACTAAAAGTTTCGGGTGCCAATTATTGGCCCGGCTAAAATCTCATGATACGTCAAATTAAGAAACTTCGTATTCTTAAAACTCGCTTCTAAAATAAATTCATGCTCTTGACGATCGGCGCGCTGTAGGTCAGTTTGACAGCTGTCAATTTGACAGTTGTCAGTTCGAATTCGAGATCCTACAAACGTCTTTTCAAAACTCTCGACGCCCTTCTTCACGACCACTTTTTGCGCCACCTGGTTTTGACCTGGGGTCAAAATCAGCCAAAAGTATCAATAATTATTATTTTTTTGGAGGTTAACCTCAAATTACAACTGTCAAGCGCGACACAACATATGGGAGCAAGGTTACCAACTGAATAAGATGGTGGGCCACGCTATTCTAATACTTAAATTATCCCACAAAAAAACATTTAAATTACATTGCAATATGCACTGGGTTTAATATTAAGTTTTTATAATTAGCTCACTTCTTACTAAAAATTTATTTTTCTTAGTAGCAAATTAATACCTGGCGAAAAGGATTTCGTATTAGGTTTTAGAAGTGCAGTTTACATTATCGCGCTTATTTCGATCATCTCACAGTTTCACTTGACATTTGACACTTATCAGATTCCCGCGTTCGGCTGCACCTGATCACACCTAATCGCGACTTATGACACGACATAACGTTCATGGCTCCATTTTTTTCAAACCATCAATGCAGCCACTACGAATACCGACGAGCCGCCACTGGGGGGTGGGTTAGGTTAGGGATGGGGTTAGGTGTCAAGTTACAGTGCGCGTCTACACGGAACTTAGCGCTCGGGCGTGTATACAATAAAATGGTAATGAGTCCCGCAGCGCTTGTTGGGGGAAGTGTGCTGCGCCATCCATCCGCTTGTCTGGGACACTTCTGTCTGTGTCCCATTGTACGTACCGCGGAATCAGGGACGGAACGCGATCGTAAAAAGGTTCCACTGCGGATGAAATGCGACCGAGATGCGCTTCGGTTGTGTACTGCTTGCTTGTGGTGGGTTTTATTTGAGTTTTTTTTGGGAAAAATGAGGAAATGTGTGTATGAGGGTGGGGGGAGTAGTGCAGTTTGTAAGTGGTACACGAAATTTTTTTTTTCGGAATTGTATGTGATATTTTGTCATTGATAAAAACTTTAGTATCCCCTATATAGAATAGTGGATTTCTGTGTGTGTCCGTTCAATGACGCTCGCGACTTTTTCGCGAATATGGTCTTTATGCGTTTACAGTTAAAGCCTATAATATGATGCTTATTACCTACTGTCTCTGACTTTGCGTATATGTCGTAATTGTGACAATAATAAATGAACTGGTTTTATTAATTAAATATTAAATATTCAAATCGAGTACGGGC
>JAOXNN020000028.1:173836-207423 GCA_028571205.2 Hydropsyche betteni | reverse complement strand
GCTCAAACCCAGAACGTTACATAAACGCGTATCCACGGATTTAAATATGAGCGTTAAGTCCTACGTCATAAAACATACTAGCAGTTCTAGTTAATGATCATGTTGGAAAATGTCTGTCGTTATAATTTGCCTATAACATATACATGCACACACTCAATATGCATATTCAGTTCTCGATATAGTCTTTTTTGCATATATATAATATTTATTTTACTGTTTGATTGAGTTTTTGTTTTCTCATCGATTCTTGGTCAGTATTCGTTCGAATTCTTTCCCTTTTCTATTTATTATTGTGATTCTGAAACTCGTTATGAGTTCTTTTTATTATGTTGGTTTAATCGAAAGAACTCATACGTGTTTTTATTTCCGTTTTCCAGCCAGTCCTGAATAAAGCCTCTTGTATTAACTAGTTTTCGCTTGCAATAAACTGAAATTTTTTAATGTATTGTGTGAGTTTTGATTAATTGGCTGGAACTAGTGTTTTTTTATTTCACAAAACAAACATTTCATATTCGTAGTTCCCAGATGGCTAGATTCGTTACGTTTTAGAATAACAATTCTTCTTTTGATTCTATTTGTTTTTTTTTGTAGTCTTCAGAGCTCAACATAAATAGGAAAATTTTCATTATTTTCATTTTATCTTTACGAATTCTATAATTTGTGATCTTCATGAATGTAAAATATATTTTTAAATTTACAAACCTCATGAGTTTTTTGTATCAATTCAAATAATTTGGATTTAGGCGTTCATATACATACACATTGGATTTGATTTGTGATTTGTGTATTTTGTCTTGTACTTAATATATTTCATACTCGTTCACTACTTTCGAATCCTTTAAAAACATTCTGCATGCTTTAATAAGAACTATTTTAATTGCAGCGAAAAGAGTCGTTCGGCAGTTTGGAGGTTTTGAACCATTTGCGCATTTTACTCATGTTTATTTTCTTGCAGTAAATGAAACAGATAATTGAATCGCCTGGTCTCACACAGATCGAACCCGGGTACGCCGACTCAACCCCGAAGGCCTGACTTCATCGGCGTGTCGGCAGCGGCAGGGCCCGGAAACGGCGGCGGGTACTGCGAACTACCGGCGCATCTGCCTCACGCTTCTCCACAACGACGGTTCCTCTCTGAGGGCGAGCTTGTGCGCGCAGACCTGAACCGTCCCCGGCCGAACAACACCAGCGACAACATCCGCGAGTTGGCCGGCTCGCCTCAGCGCGGCGTTTACTTATGGAAGGACACGAGTCCGGGACAGCCGCCGCCTCGCGACATCTACCGCAGCAACCCGACGTCGCCCGCGGCCAGGCCTCCGCCGCCTTATCACCCGGCTTTGAGGGGCGGAGTGCCCGTTTTGCCCACGCAGCCGTCTCCGCACGCGCCCCGGAGACGCGCGCCGCCTCACCACACAGTCATACCGGCCAACTCTCATCATCCTCGTCCCATGAGCTTCGTGCGCGCGTTAGAAGTGTCCGACTCTCTGGCGGCGGGCGGCCAGCCCCAGCAGATGGCGAACCAGCAGTCGTCCGAGAGGGCGTCCGTGTACGACATGAACTACGAGATATCCGTATAGGGTTGGCCTCGGCACTGAGCGTGCCGCTTGCCATCTTCCTTTTCCATAACGTTCACCATACGATTCCCCCTTCCTTGGCAGAAGCTCAACATGATCAAGAGGCACCGAAAATTATTGTAATATATGTGATATATTAAAAAGTTGTGTCGTGTACAGATTTTATCCATAGTGCCATTTGAAAATCACACAATTGTTTGTATATTACTTATTGAATATTGTATCATACGACAAAAATAATTATTTAGATATTATATAAAATATATGTATTAAAACATGGATAAGAACAAACCAAAAAAAAATTATTATGGTGTGCAATTTATATAAATGTGATGGGGTTTTAGATGCCAACGTTTGGGATATGGTGAAAGACAACGAAGGTGTAGTTAATGCGTATTGCAAGTATATAATAAACAGTGTCATAAACTTTGGTGTAATATTGTATTTGGACTGCGTTTCTTAGTTTTAAATTTCTTATACTGTGACTCATTTTGTCTATATATAAAGTTTAAAATTGAACTGCGTATATGTTACAGGCAGTGTATTTATTTATTTTTATTTTTTTAAAATTGTACTTCAACCAAATGGACGCGGTAATACGTGTGCATAAGGCAATATATAAAATGCCTAGTTGAAATCGATAAGTGCTGAAAATCTGTTTGCCAATCAATGTTTAGAATCCGTTTTTGAGATCGTTTTCGATTTTTCTATATATTTTGATGATTTTATTTCGATGTTTTGATACCCGTTTTAATGTTGTATGAAAAAAAAAACACCATTTAAGTAATTGCATAAGCACATTTTCATGAAGAATGCTTTTAGAATATTGTTCAAACACTTGATTTTTCCTGATCATTTTTGTACGTAAGAAGCTCTTGAAAATCACTAGATGGAATCTTACAATATATTGTTTATTATATTAATATTGACTACAAATTTTTGATTTGTTTGTAGGCATTGTACATATTGTCTTTTGATACACCGTGCTGGTAATATACAAATAAAAGAGTTTATTCATGTAACTTATTGCTAATAAGTTTGTTGATTTGTAAATGTACTATGCTTAAACATAAATTACATCATATACAATACATTTACTCATTTTTATTTAAGTTATATGGGAGAATGAATGATTATGTAAATAAATTATTTAATGAAGACATTTTAACATACCGAGAGTTTGTTCTTTATTTAACCCCCATCTGTATTATTCCTAAGAGTTGGAAATCATTTTATCAAAATATCGTAATTGTACAAAAATTGAAAAAAATACCGAAACAATGAATTTTTAAACTTATAATATATACGAAAAAACAGTAGGTGCAAATTTCTCAAGTATTGTTATATTGTAAAAAAAAACAAAAAGTATCATAACAATGCTAAATATGACAGCATAGTACTAATCAGTGTATAAAAACGAAAAATTATGAAAATACATACTCTTTTTATACAAAGCTGCAAAGCCAGATAATATTTACAATGGAATAAATAGGATAGCTATATTTTTTTTAAGAAAACGAACAAAATAAAAAATTTGAGCTTTGCGATTAGCTTTTTTTTAAATAACTAAAAATTGGGCACCTTTTGACTATTGCGCCTTTTCAGCCGACCCTGATTTAACAATTATTCTTTTTTATCTGAATTAATTAACGTGCGTCAATATTTTTATACTTGTGCAAACGAAAACCTTTAAATATAAGCAAAAATAAGGAACACCTATTTATTATACATGTCTATTAGAAATTCTATTCCTATATTTATAGTATAGAAATTGTGAAATTTCGCAGTCGAAAACAAGTTGGTCCGCTATTGAGATAATTTTTTTCAATTATTATTTTTGAAGTGTATTGTGTATAAAAATGCACGACGTACAAAAAATTGTAATATATTAATTTGATAATTACAAATTAGTATAATGCTTCCATTTACGAGAAAGATTAAATACTTTGAAAGAATTAATGCTTCATAATCGTGACCTTCGTCGTTGCAATTGATAAAAATCTCCAATAATCCACATTTATCATAATTTTCGTGGAAAAAATTCGAGAACACAACAAAATTCTTCAATACTTATAAATCGTTTGATATCATGACGGTTTTATCAATTGTTAATTTTATAATTTAATTCTTATTTAAGTGCAATATCGAAAAATTTATAACAACAGATTATCAAAATTCATGAGAAAAAAATGATATTGTAAAAATCATATGGACGGTCACTCCAGGTCTGCCACTCCCGATAAAAGTGCCACCCTCATCAGGGTTACCAATATGAAGGGGATCGCATTACAATATGAATTAAACTATTGGGTTTCGCGGAAATCGGTGACAATTCTGAATTTTAGTATGAAGTTTGATTTGAATTCAGTATAAAATTTTGCGTAGGGTCAAATATCACCGAAAACAGTTTTTCGTAAATATCTTGTTAACTATCCCTTTATTGTCTCGTTAACTGCCACTAAAACGTACGCTCATACTAATTACTATATTCGGTTGTGATTTTTAAAATAAGGAATTAAGGTTAGGATTTTTTTAATAACTAATAAACCATTTACTGGACGGTCTTTGAAGATTGATTATGACATGTTACTCGTCACGATCTACATTGTCGATAACCGACCACATTCTCCAGATTTTCCTCTTATTATTTTAACTTATTCGGGTTGTTAGAAAATTTCCTTGATGAAAAAATTTTTACGTTAGTATCGGAACTCAAAATAACTCTTGATTCAATTTTCAGATCGAAATCAAAAGATTTTTTATAAAAAAGGGGTATATTTATGCTTGTAGAAAGGTAGAAGGTTATTAGCACTAAACGAAACCGTATAATTGATTGAAGTAATAAATATTATCAATATATTAAAAAAATTCGAATAATTTTATTTTTTCAGCAAACAATTTTTTCGTTTCTTAGCTATCAAAATAAATCTTCTGTATTGATTGATAAAAAATATGATAAGAAATTCGTGTATTATCGCATACGGACACGAATTAAATTTATGTTAGTCGACAATTATTTTCATCGGAAAATACACCTCCACATCTTTATTGTTGGAGAGAAATTTTCAGTTCTGAAAATATTCTACCGATTCATCTATGATAATACAAACTGTAAGTTTTTTTTGTTATTTTTAGTTTGTATTTTTATCTGAATCGAGGTTTTTTCGATTTCGTTACTTGTGGAAAAATTTGGGTGACGAACTAAAAATACTTAATAAAGACCTTTATATTATTATATACAGTAACAGTCAATGAAATCGAAACACCTTGAAAAATTGACACTTATAAATTATGAACAGTTTTCAATATTTTGAAAAATAAAACTATTTATATCTAGTGTAGGAGAGAATAAAACTCTATCAAATCACAGATATTGATTTGAAAAGTTATCATCATATAATCAATAAAAACCTTTTTTTAAATGTAGAAAATCGGCTGATATACGATAACATGAAATAAACCATTCGATTAGTAATTTAAAAGCATGCATAAAAATATTAAGGTATAGTAAAAAGTCATGTCGTATTTTCAAAGGGCAGTTTTAGAATCAGTTATTTTCGGTCCTTTGACGAGCAAGACGTGTTATTTTTTTGTATGTTTATTGACACACAACTCCGCCTGTGTTCAATACAAAAAAAAATTCAACCCAATCACAATGGCCGAATATTTTCCTTCAGATAAACATTTGCGAATCTGCATACTCTTTTAGTTTCACTTCAAGAAAAACGCAATTATAGCTACAAGAAACATTTGCGACATTTACGGAGACGTATTAAATGTCAACGCTGGTACAGAAAATTTAAATCCGGAAATTTCGACTTAAAAGATAAGGCCTCGAAGCGAACGACCCAGTACAGTGAATAAAGCCGCCACAAAAACTGAAATTGAAAAAAAACCAATTTTAACCATCGAAGAACTATCAACATAATCGGCACAAAGTGGTTCATTACTCACATCAGAAGTATTTATATTTGAAAAAAAATGGAGTGAACATCTGAAAGCGCAAGAGCTTACAACACCATTTCTTCGCAATTTAATCACTGGAAACGAGAAGTGGGTGTTATACTCAAACATAAAGAAAAAAACAATGGCTTGAACGTAAACAACAGCTGATTCAACTCCTCGAGCAGGATTGCACCCAAAAAACTTTTGCTTTGCGTTTGGTGGAATTCTAAAGGACAACATACATTTACCATGAAGTTGTAAAATACGATCAAACTGTAACGGCGCAAATGTATTGTGACCAATTGGAATGATTGAAAGCTGCATTTTGAAGAATAAAGCTGCATTATGAAGAATAAAAGGTCTGGTGAGAGAAGAGAAAATCTTCCTCCTCCACAACAATGCGCGTCTCTATGTTGCAAATTTGATCCTAAAAAAAATGGGATGACTTGGGTTTGAAAGCTTTACTGCATCTTGCTTACTCGCCAGATTTCATCCCTTCGAACTAGCATTTGTTTTGTTATATGAAACAATTAAAAAAAAAGGAAGTGAAGTGAAATCGGTCATTTCTGATTTTTTGTTAATTCCAAGTCAGCAGATTTTTTCAAAAAAGGTATTTTATATTTGAAAAATAGATGGCAGAAGGTTATAGAGTGTAATGGAAACTACTTTTTATAAAAATAAATCAATAAATTATTTAAAAAATGAGTTTGAATTTTATTGTTTAAATACGATAGGACTTTTTACTACACAATATATTGCCCATTGATGTTTTCATGATATGTAGATTAAGTTTGTATACATAGAATTATACGCGATTTTATATTTGATCGTCGGCTAGTTCAGTGCTCCGCAACCTTTTCTCACTCACGGCACACCAAAGGTCTTCTTTGAATTCTGCGGCACACCTAAAGCTAAATTATATAAATAGTAGCAAATTTTCGTGACCACCAAACCTTCCCCCCCCGACACGCAATATCCAAAAACCCAACTATGTCTTTAGTGATGCGCATAATAGGATTGCCTAATTTTTTTAGCGAAATATATTGTTTTTCAAATTAATTCATAAAACAAATAGGACAAGGCAAGATTCATGAGTTCTGGTCTGACCTCTCCAGAACTTTTACCTGGCCACGGAGGAAGCTAATCAGTTTCTCAGACGATGAGAACTCGACACCAGTTACCGACGTTTCGATGGCCTGCGCCGTCCGCGAATCCAACTTCCTTAACGCACACTGTACAAGGATGAAATCCCCCATGTCAGGAATCTTTAATTGAAGTGAGGCTGCGAAGGATTCAACGAAAGCGTCCGTGCTTCCCGCAGAGTAAGCACAACCAATCGCACTAAGATTATTGTTCAAGTAGTATGCTCCCCATCTCCACCGATCCTGATACTTCTCCATCAAGGCCTTCCAGATAACCGGATACGATGTTCCCGAGGGAACGATTCCGGACGCCACCTTGCGGGCGTCCTGCGTGAGCTTTCCCATCAAATATTGAACCCGATCCGCATCGGACAATTCAGTGTTATCATTTATATGATTGACTATCAAAATCGACGTGGAATGGGGTTTTTTTCTTACTTTTTGATGTCGCTATATAATATGTAATCATCATAAGTAGCCCATTTATGGCCAGCTTCGTGCTGGAAATTAAAATAGGAAATAAATAATATTTTAAGGAAAACAAAATATCGAATCAATCAATAACGAAAATGCTCCTGGCAAATACTAAATTCATATTGCTTAGATTTATTTGAAATATGTTTTAAATTATGCCGGTTAAATTCGCTCGTAATATTGGTGGGATACTTGCATATTGGACATGAAAAGCAATGACCCTTCAGATGTTCCTGAAACCGATTGTTAAGTCAAAAACGAAGAGTTGTTGATTACCTGTATGTAGATTATTTGGAATTTATTCAATACTATGCAATGATTCTTCATAGATTGCACATTCGAAAAGTATTTCCTTCACATCGCACATGTCAAATGAAACACACTTTACCTGTCCCCGAAGACACTTGATCAAGAGATCTGATGAGTTGTCGTGGCCGAATTGACCGTTGGACGAATTGTCCGTTGGCCTAATTGTCGCTTGGACGGATTGTCTTTGTACCAGTCGTCGTGCCACGCCGCAGTACCGCAGTAGTAAAAAAAGGATTTTTTGGGCAATCTCGCCCAACCAAATGTCATACCTGGTCGAGGGGTTGAAACCGGTACTTCTGGAGAGAGCCATTGCTTTTTCTTATTAGGAGAGTTGTAAAGGATTCATTTCTCATCTCCAGTAACTATCCTTCTTAGAAATGGACCGGTTCCATACCTGCTCAATAATGAAGAACAAATGGACATGCGCTGATCCAAGGACGACTGCGATAAGTCATGCGGCACCCAAACTTCTTATCTATGCTTCTTCCCCAATCGTTTTAAATGATCTTTTACAGTTGACCATGGACAGCCGATTTACTACGATAATTCTTTAACAGTTTTTCGAGGATTGGATTCGACTAATGATTTTAACACTTCGTCATCGGTTTTTTGAGGTCTCCCTGATTTTGGTTTATTTTCCAATTTTCGGTCACCATTTTTGAACTTTTTAAACCACCGTCGACACGTGCGAATCTTCAGAACATCTCCATAGGTTTCACAAATGCTTTCTTTGGCTTCTTCGGGTTTCAACCCCTTGTCAAACAAAAACAATAAAACACATCGCAACTGCATCTCTTCGATCTCCGGCCGTGACATTTTTACTATGGGTGAAAATAAAAAAAAATGTATTGAAACTGAAATGGGATATAAAGAGCTTCAAAATAATACCAATATTGACGTACTTACTCGACGGGAGCCACCATCTCGTATCCTAATGTTTTTCAAGCTAATTTTGATAAACGATGATATTTTAAAAGAAGTGTCTTTTATAGCTAACAAACAAAAGCCTTTTTCATAATATCTTTGTTTAAATCAACTTTGATGCTTTGAGTTAGAGATTGTTAATTTACATATCTTGTTTTTTTTTCAATTATGATACCTCGTTATAACTTAAACAATAAAAAAAAACCCTATTACAAAAAAATATACATATATGTTTTGTTAAATTTAAATCATTTTCCATGTAATACTCATAAACGCACACAGATCTTCCATTACTATGTTCATATCATTAGTTTGTAAATAACCACTGATCTGTCTGATTAAATTGAGCTCGGAAATAACGTTTCCTCGTTTGGAAACCTTCAGTTCGTAGCATGTACAATCGTGTGTAAGTATATATTTATACGCTTTTGTATTTATTGTGTTGCACTGCCGAGAAATAAAAGAGGTGGTACGTAATTTTGTTTCACAACGTTTTGGTATATTGCACTTGTACGTTGAATTCATACGTTAATACATTTATATAATAATGTACACATGAAATGTGCATATGCATAATACATCTGTATCTTTGATAAATAAAAATGTTCATTACATGCAAATTGAAATGTTTTATTTACTGTTCCTTCTAGTTATAAATGCATTGTTTTAAATATATATTACACAATAATAAATTTAATTATAATAAATAAATATTTTAATACACTTGTCAATTATTTATATTCATGGTGAATGTGTCATGTTTACTTTTATAGGACTGAATTCCATTTTCACTTGCTCCTTGAACATCATCACATGAGTCTTTTCAGGTTTCCTCATTTCAGATTCTTCGAAATAGAAATCTTTTGATTTTTCAGGTGTGTAAAGTTGGTTCGTTTGTGGTCCTACATGCTGCCATTTCTTCGGTAAGTTTTCAGGTAATTCTACCATTCGTATAGCTTCGATGTCGAATCCTTCCAAAGAACACAATACATCCCTATTCAAATGAGAAATTTATTACTTATGTATCAAATTGATACCATAATATTCTTGAAAATTACCAAGTGTGGTTTGTTGAGAAGACATATTCATCAGGCTCACTGAATCCGTTGAAATTCGTAGACGTCGTCGAAGTGTACGCTCCGAAGCTTTCAAATAATAACCAACTCGGTAAGGGCATTTTTGGGAGCATCACATTACGCATCACAATATCGATCCCATCACATGTCGGCCCCCATAAACTCGCATTAATCAAAGTTGGATCATGTATCTGAAAACCACATATATTATAATTCAAGTAATTAGAGTAGCCATTGAAAGACTGAAGATTTCGAAAAAGTCATAACTTGTTCGTTGTCTATCTTGTTTTACAGGTTATATTCTTGTATAGCATATTTTGAAAATTAAAATAGGCACATATGATGTCTAGCAATGATCAAAATTCGTTTTCCATTCCAGTGAAAGATCAGTTATTGAAATCAAGAGAAAGAAACTGCACTAAATAGTATATTTTTAAGGATTCAATTGATGCTGATGTATTTCCTAACATTTTCAGTACAGCAGTTATATTTGTTGTATTTATTTGAATAAAATAGGTTTTGTCATTTATCAATTGATATAGCATTAAAATATTACCAGTATTTTCTGAGTTTCAATAATTGATCTTTCATTAGAATATAAAACCCATTGAATTTTGAGGTTATTATCATTTTAATCTCAAAGGGTTTCTCTATAAACTATAAAAATATATTTATAAAAAATATCGAAAGTGAACAAATTATTACTTTTTAAACTTTTCGGTCTTTCATTAACCAAACCACCCTTTAATATATTCAAAAAATACACACATCTAAAGGTTTAGGATTGAGAATCAATCTATCAACTTTGATTCCAGCAAACGATCCGTATATCCCATTATCCATAAAATACATAATGTTCGGTACATTCTCGTTATTGACAATGCGAGCGGAATGAACGCAGCATGCTAAAGTGAAAGCCGATGCAACCATATATCGTCCAGGTTCGGCTATGATATTGACTCCGCAACCTTCCGGAAAATGTTCATTGAGAGATTTTGTGATTTCAGCAGTGATCTGTTGAAGTAATGAGATGTTATTGTTGTAGTGCGGTTATGTGAGGTTATGTTGATGATTTTTCAGACTTTGTCAATGGATGTTCCGATGTCTCCAGGGAATCCACCGCCGATGTCTAATATGTTCATGTTGTGACCCAACATTTTACCGAGATCGAATAATTTACGTGCTTTCATAATTCCAATAGCGTGTGCGTTATCGTCTCCACATCCTGATCCGACATGAAAACTGACTCCGACAACCTAAAATATCCAAGTTTTTTTATCTATATTGCAATTTGTATTTGAAAAAATAATCTCTCACGTTCAAATTATATTTTTTGGCTAATCGTAACAATTTCGGAGCCACGATATCTGGACAGCAGCCATATTTATCACCTAACGGACATTTTGCTATAAGTGCATCATTCCGTATTCGAATAATTAATCTAAAATTCACAAATTGATTATTATTTACATGAATTTATATAAAGAATATATTACTAGCACTTTCCTTGCATTTGGATAATAATATTTAGTTTTAATCAGCTCAAATTCACCATCGAATGTCAATAGATCAACCCCTTTTTCACGAGCAAATTTTATATGCCTTTGAGGTTTTGCAGTATGTGCAAATATAATAGAACTACAAATCAGATTAAGTTAAATACTAATTTCAATTTACAATCGAATCATTTTGATAATTACTCTGGCGAAATCCCGGCAGACAAAACCAATTCGATTTCCGACTCGGAAGCGCAATCAAAGCCTGCGCCGAAAGCAGCCAAGACTCGGAGGGCAATTTTGTTGTTGTTGCACTTAACCGCTGTAATCACGTCGTTATTGTCAAATTTTCCATAATAATTACAATATTGTTATGCATTTTCGAACCGTAATATGGCCGGACGCGAGGCATCTTCTTCTCCCAGTTTTCACACTTGAACACGAGATCGGCCAAATCTAACATGGTGAACGTTCTCGTGCTCAGTTTTTCGTTCAATATATGACGAGCGAAATGTTCCACGTTCCATTCTTCGTTCCCGACGAACACTTTCAGTCCATCGTCCATTTTATTCGGATCTATAATATAACAATCCGCAGCAAAAGTGTGTCCAGCACAATATGCAAATTCAAACTGAAAATTTTCATGTAATACAAATCCAAATGTGTGTAACAATAATTTGAAAGTGTAAAATGAAACAAGTTATAATTGAGTAATTGTATTTAATAAGACATTTTAAAAGTACATTCGAGAAAATAAATTTTAATGGTCGAACAATTGAAAATTATTAATCGTTAAATTAAATATAATTTGCAAATATTGGAAATTTTATATTTATATAATTTTTAATTAGTTTGAAAAAGATTAAGAGTTCAAAAAATATATCGAAGCTGCGCAGTTTTAAAATAAAATATTGTCATTAAAATAAAATTGTATAAGAAAATATTATAATAATATTAAGTAATACTGAAATGCGGTTATATTTATTGAATAAAAAGTCCTACAATACTGCTGTTGTGCGTTCAAAGGAAATGCATACATAAACATTTTATCTAAAGCTGATAAGAAAAAATGGGAAGTTTCCTGTGTAAAGCGGCGCCCTTGTTGATGTTTGGATATTGATAAAATTATCAAACTTGCTTTTACTTTTGACTGTTATTTTTCATAAACTTTCGTACAACTCCATCTTAACCCTACGATAAAGGCACATTATACAAATTTGCGCTTTCACAAAACAAAAATATTATAATAAACCGATGAGGTAAGCACGAGTCCGCTGAACAATTACAATAAACATTTATCTAACGAGGAAGAACAATATCGTTCCAAAATTCAGTCTAAGAATATATACTGTTGAACTGAGAAGTGCAACGTATAAATGTAGCTCTTCTGGGAAGTTCCCTTAGGCAAGCCGCTCCGACATATGTGCACGCTGATCGCAGACCTCCCAATATGTCTTTGACCGTCGCTTCGACGTCTCCTCGATATGGGACTTCTACGCATTTGCCTTCGGATGATCTGTATTCAGCTACGCCGCCTACAAATAAATAATAATATGAATATAATTCGAGATTGTGACTATAAATTTATACAAGGGGATCCGAAGCCTATAGCCGTAAAACTTTAAAGAGGTGATAGGTCATGTTATTTGGAACATTTTTATATTTTAGTCCTAAGTATCATAGATTTTGAGTAATCGTTTTTTTTATTTAAAAAAAAAAACATCTCTCGCATGTAGATAATTCCCAAATGAAAGTTAATATGGCAGACAAACCTCAGTTTTTTTTTTGTTTACTATCTAGGAATAGTAAATAAAAATCTATATCAACAAAATACTATCAGAAATACATGATTAGTTATCAAAAAATTACTGAAGTAAAGGAAAACTAGAGTTTTTTGATATATACGTGGAAAGATTGAGAATTTCGTACTTCGGTACCGTTTTTTAACCTAGTTTTAAAAATCAGATAAATATCGGCATATTCAATAGATCAATCAAATGGGAGTGTTTAAAGAGAGATGTTTTCAAAAATATTTGAGAACATTTGACTTGAACAAGAAATATCAAAAACTACTTTCCATTTACTTCAGAAGTGAATCTGATAACTTATCATGTTTTTTTCTGATATAGATTTTTAAATTCCTATTTAAGGATTAAATACATAGCAAACAAACAAGAAAATAAGGTTTACCTTTCATATTACCTTTTATTTGGGAATTATTAGTGCGCAAGTACAAGATTTTTGATTTTTTCTTAAAAACTAAAATAATAATAATTAGAAAACTATGATACTTAAAACTCAGTTGAAAGTACGTAGATTTAAAATATTCCTAATAGCATGACCTACCACCTCTTTAAAACATATCCTAGACCTTTGGACCACTCTGTATATATATATATTTTCTTACCGGCATGTTTTTCCATTGCAACGGACGACGACATTCCATAAAACATTTTATATTTCTTTCCTTCTCGTTCTATAAGTTCACCAGCACATTGGTCATGACCTACAAAATACAAATAACTCAAAACAATTTCAAATATAATAAACAATAACACACTTTTTTAAATATATACCAGCAAACATTCCTCCTGCCATAACGAAATCGGCACCAGCTCCGAAAGCTTTGGCTACGTCTCCAGGACATGTGCAGCCTCCGTCCTTGAATATATATTAAAAAAATCTTATATTTATTTGAATAATCATAAATTAACAGTTTTTATTGTTAAAAAATAAAATTACAGCAATAATATGTCCTTTTAGGCCATGAGCAGCGTCGGCACATTCGATAACAGCCGATAATTGAGGGTAACCGACACCAGTCTTTATTCTTGTCGTGCAAACAGATCCTGGACCGATTCCGACCTAAAACAAATATGATTTTAATTATTTTTTAATATTTTATAATGTTATTTAAATAAAAAATAATTACTTTTATAATATCAGCGCCTGATAAAATTAATTCTTCTACCATTTCTCCAGTAACGACGTTTCCTGCCTGTAATAATTAAAAATATTTAAAAGCGGTGATCAAAAATTATGATTCTAAACCAATCGTACTTACGATTATAGTATGATTTGGAAAGCTCGCTCGCACTTTTCTCAAATATTCAACGAAATGTTGAGAATATCCATTAGCAACGTCTAAACATATATATTTTATTCCGGCAACAGCGTTAAGAATGTCCGACAGCCTTTCGAAGTCGTCTTTTCCAGTTCCCGAGCTCGCAGCTGTACATATAACATTAATTTGACAATTAGCGATCGGCAATTACATAAATCATACGACGACGAATATAAATCACCTATATTCTTCAAACAATCCGGATTTTCTTCGCTGAACTTGACCCATTCTTCGGTAGAGTAATATTTGTGCATAGTAACGAACAAACCGTGCTGAAAAATATGAAATAATCAAATTAATTACACAATCGATAGATATACGTTTTGATTTCATTGCATAACTCACCTTAGTGAGTACTTTGGCCATTTCGAAGGTTCCTATTGTGTCCATGTTGCTCGCCATAACTGGCACCCCTTTATATGTTTGCTTAGAGTTTCTAAATGTGATTTCTCGGTATAGATCCACCTTAAAAAGCGAAAATGAACGATCAATTCGTATTGTAAGTGCCGTTAGCGTATACGTTCATCGAACGGCGATACATTCAAGGCTACGAATATGAAATAATTGCAGAAATGTATCGAACATTGGTTTGTCTAAGTTATATTGATACTCACGGTCAATGTGAGCCGTTAAGTGGCTCTTGCATAATTTAAACACTCGAGATGATTCAATGTATGTCTGGATTTTGTAAACGGAATGTGAGTTGCATCGTTTTGTTTGTATAACAAATTTTGATAAGATTGCAACGATTTTATGTTTTCAATAATATAATGCATATATGAGTTTAATAATATTTGAATAGGATTAAATCTATTTTTATCTGGGGCTGAAATTGAAATTTACTATTTTGATATATAGAAAAAAATTATATGAATTTCTTCGAATACTACCCACTCATGGTTAAACGATAGCACATACGGCATGTTTTAAAACAATTGGAGGATTATACGATGATGAAATGATTCAATTAATGCTTTATGATTTATTTAGATCATATTACAGTAATCCATCCTATAACGTCAAGACAGGTTCGACGTTATAGGGGGGAATTAAGAAAATAAATCCAACATTTTCTTTTTTTGGATATTTTTACAAGTTAATTGTTCTTTTCCAATATATTCGAAAAAAATATATACAAAATTTCAATTTAAATGCATTTGAAAAAAATGACGTTATAGGGGGGATTACTGTACTTTGAATTTTTTGCGAATTGATGTTTATATTCAAACAATTAAATTTTAGAACATCACGAAATTCGAAAGCGAAAATACTCGTATATGAATCATGTTGATTTTCGCAAACCTTTCTCGTTCGAGAAACATTGGTACACCGAAAACAGCACATATAACACATTTCAAAACACAACGTTCAAACGATCCAATCGATACTACAAAACCATAATATTTCGAAATTTTTCCATCACATGCGCTATTGTTTCAAACGTCCATGAATCAATTTCTAAAAAAACTCCATCGAACACTACAACTCCTCGCACAGATCGAATTGCCGCGAAATTCTAAAACGAACATATCAAAAAAATATATACATATAAAAAGGTGACGATTCTCCGATCGATTACGGCCAAAATTGAACGCGCGAAAAATCAACATTTCGAACGTGACGTTCGGAAAATCGCACACGTGACCGGAAAAAACCAGCATCGGAGCCTTTCGAAATGCGGACCGAAGAAAAGGACTCACGTCGTTCCTGCTGCGAAGAGTGCTCCTCTTCGGCCTGAGGAGGACATCTTTGAAGTCCAGCTTCACCTCGTTCACGATGTTGGGCATGATGAATGAGCTGAAAGCGTCCCGCAACGACCGCACTCTTCGACGTCTCAGCCGTTAATGACGTAACGAAACCGGATACCACCCCCGCTGAAATGTCACCGTTACGGTGCTGTTTTTTTGTAATAGTATCACACTATTTACGTGTTTATTGTAATATGAAATAAAGCTTAGAATTGTACGTTTGTATATATTAACATTCATAACAATTTTTGCTAATATGTGTTTTATTATAATATCGAATAAGATCTAGTATCGTGATGTATTATAAAGTGACGTTTGTGCTGAAAACGTGACTGTTTTGTTGTATTGTAGTACACTATTTGCGTATTTATTCTAATATGAAATAAAGATTAATTTTGTATCTGTAAATAATAATTATTTTTTTTTGCTAATTTGTGTCTTATTATTATATTGTATAAAATCTAATTTTGAAAAATATAAGATCGTGCTGAAAACATGACCGTTTCGATGTTATTATTTTTAATATATTCATCGCATTTACGTATTTATTCCATAATATAATACAATATAATTTTGTATAAAAAAATTTTATGTAATTTTTTAAATCAATTTGAACCTCATTATATATACGAATAAGTATAAAAATAGCATTTTGATGAGTAATATATCTTTTCCCGCTTTGACTCATTTTCCCACTCCCTCGATTATGGAAAGCTCTCCGTTTCGGCAATATGAGCTTTTGAAATATTAATTAATTAGTTTTCGACATAAACACGCATAAACACGTTTGAGCGAAGTTCCATTATAAACCTATTATTAACTCTGAGCTGTACAAATTCGAAAACGGCCATTCTATTTCCCATGCGGACTCATTTTTTCGTCTTCATCCCGACGCATTGTTTAAACAAGTGTGTCTTTTTTCTATTTCAAAATCGTTGTAGCGTTATCTATTGTCAGGGCCGGTCCTAGATGAATATTAAATTTGTGCCCCTTTTATAATATTTTTTTTACAATTATCATATTTTTTGAAGTGAAATACTTGAATCCTACCTCCTTTTCCTCGCTTTGTATATTATTCATTACAAGTACAGTTAGTCTTCGATTTACGTCTGTTCATACTTCAATCGTAAAAAATAGTAGTGACGACAATAGTGATGTACCTGTGTTTGATAATTTCTTAGAAAAACGTAAAATAAAGTTTTTTACAGACGATAATCTTTCGGAAACATTACGATAGATAAGCTACTTATTAAAATTTATCTATTGCATCCTTTCCGAAAGATTTTCGTCCATAAAAACCATAATTTTTACGTTTTCTTAAGAAATGATCAACTAAAGGTATAATACATGAGTCACCATTACTTTTTTTTAAGTAATTACTCTAAAAATTCTTGCACGATTCAAGAAAAATATCCGATTATTTTTTTCACTTAAACACGGTTTAAAATAAAAATATGTATTGTTATGGCATGATTGTGAAATCCAGACAAGGCCAATACACAATTATGAAAAATTACGAATTTTTTTGATGATTTCACATGGCGAAATTTAGCCACATTTCACATTTTTTTATTAAGTATAATTAAATAGAAGTTCCGTCCAAATATACTGATGAGACTTATCTCCAATTTTTTTATAGTAGTCACTGGAACGTATCCTCCATATAAAAAGAGATTTGGACTTTTATGAATAAAATTAATTGATTTTTTACGACTTACAATCGAAGTTCAGGAACGTATCTTCGTCATAAGTTGATAAATGCCTATATTTTGACATTTCGGCGCCCTTCTGGCCCGGTACTGTCTACTGCCATTCGAAAAATGACTTTGAACAAAAAAAAAATTCAATTCAAACCTTCGCAGGTATCTCCGAAAGTATTCGTTCTTGAAAATCAAGTTTAGAATGCGAACAATGCAAAAAATGAGATAAGTAAACAATAAACATTTCTCTGGAACACAATTGGCAATCGTTTGTATTTATACATACCTGAACGATAATCGCCAAAGCTGGAAAAGGCTCCAATTTGAGATAATGGCAAGAACGACGAAGCCTATTCGCTTAATTGTAAGTGAAATATGACCGAATTGTAAACACGCACAGTAGATTGTGTGCCTTTTAATTTAGCAAATGTTTAACTTCCATGTGCCAATTATTTCTGGGTAAATTGGCCTCCGAATTTGTATTGATGAATGAAATCAAAATGTTCGAAAGTTTATTTAATAAGGTTTTTTTTTAAATAAAAACTTTATTCACTGAAGCATGAATCTGAATAAGAAAACAAATCTATAGAATGTGTCGTCATTGGAAATTGAACTCATCGTGTAAATATTGAATAAGAAAAGATACTTCGAAATGTACTATTGATTAAACAAAAATCGTCACGCAAGTTTACGCAAATGTTCAAATTTATTGGAAAACAGTTCTAAATCTAAACTGTCATTTTGTCATAATAGAATCTGTAATGAAATTACGATGCTTTTATAGTTTGATAAAAATAGCTTTGTCTATAATAAACACGTCTTTGTCTATAATAAATATGACTTTGTTCATAATAAAGATAGCTTTCATTAATAACATTAACCTTTTTAGTACCCTGCAAATTATCGATGTATTATATCATCCAGAAATAACCTGAAAAAAAACAGATTTTTTTCTATATTTTATTGAAGAATATTTTCATAAAATCTTGAGTCAAAAAATGGTGCTTTGATTAAAAATAATCGGAAAACAAAAACATAAAGAAATAACTTCAAAATATATATGAATATTGGATGAAAAATATATTTTTAACATCATAAATTTTTATACAAATAATATCACGAATATATATATAATATAATACTTAATCAATAATTACTTATATATTTTAAAACACACTTGAATAATGTTCAGTCACACATTATTGAAACATTTAAACTATTTTAGTTTTACGTCTTTGGTAAACGAGAAACAATTCAGTCAAATCTTCACTTAAAGTGGGCGGAAGTCCAAGATCAGAAATGAAACGTTCTTCATTTAGTTGTCGAACAATCTCGATCATCGAGAGATTCCTTAAACTCTTCATTGGCATTACAATATCGACCTGATCCCTCCAAGGTATTTTCATCTTAATCCTGCTATTCCAGAACGTTCTCATTTTGAAACCTCTGAACACAGTTTTATTCCTGGCCAAGAGTCTTTCACCGGAGAGAGCGTCTTTGAATATCCACGGATGTGTAGTGAAAGTGTTCACATCTAAGAATTCTCCGTGCTTCAAGCTTTTGTAGAATTTCAGTTTACCTTCGTAATCGATCCAATACACTTCGACTTTGCAGTAACTGCGGTTGGCGAATCTTATCAAAGATTGTGTTTCGCAGTCGATCGATTTGACTATGATCTTATTACCTTTATCGTCTTCTTCGTATTCAAATCCTTCCATCGCATCTACAAAATTGATATTGATTAGTACGGAATCATATAAAAAGATAATTGGAAAAAAAAATGAAGTAATTTTTACATTTAAGTAAAAAGGGCAAGATTAAACTGATCATAATCGATTACTGATATTGAAAAAGAAATATAATTATAAATTGAAAATTGTTTGTAATGAAAACACTTAATGTGAAAAATCAGTTAACAATAAATACTGTAGTACTGTGTACTGTGACAAAACACTATGCACACTGTACGTATCCTATGATGTATATCGTGAAACTCTTCAGTTTGGTTCCCAAACGACAGTAGAACATATGACACTAGAACACACGACGGTTGGTGTGTTCTAGTGTCGGTGGGTTTTAACGTAATATATTCTAGCGTCGTGTATCCTACTATCGTTTACGAAAACGTCTAATCACCTCTCGGTTCATATTAAACGTTTTCCGCTGTATAATTTTAGATTTTATATAAACGAATAATGGTCACGATTGAAACTATTACAATCCATGTTGTCGGCTAGCTGAGTGAACTGTCAAATATGGCTGTTTGCGTTGCGGTTGTCGGTAAAGAGGTAAATATCGCATTTTAGCTTACTTGTAATATCGCACTTTTCCAACGATGGAATATTAATTCGCCATAACGTCTATTGCACCTAGTTTTACTGATGAATTTGTCGGAGATGTCTGACAATTGACAGCATCGTTGCCTGTCGAGTACTAGTTCCGTAATCTCCCAATAGAGAGCAGCACTGTCGATTATTTTGACATTTGAAGGGCTCGGCAATAAATAGTCCTAAGCGACATTTGTCACTTTTGGAGATATTAAGAAAAAAAGTTTAAATGTATTTAAATGCAAATAAAAGTAGGAGTAACCCGATGTAGTAATGTCATCTTTTGAGAGAATGTGGAATTATTTATTAATTTCTGTAGTAAAAGTACTAATTTTTGTATTAAATAAAAGAAATTCAATTTTATAATTTTGGCGCTTAGTACTATTTACTGCCAAGCCCCTCATTTGTTGTTCAAACATGTATTTCATCAGAACTAGTTCTTGAATGTTTAAATTTTTTCAAATTGATAACTGGTTTTTTATTTTAAATTAAACCTTTTGAAAAATGTGCGGTTAATTATGGATAATGCAATTCACCGTACCTAGAAAGTGCGTGAGCTTGTTGAAAGTTCAAATCATAGTCTAATTTTTGTATCATCATATTCGCCAATGATGAAACCGATCGAAGAAACATTTTCAAAAATAAAGTTTTACTCTAGGATTTTATTGGCAAATCCATCAAACCAATTAAATTCAAAAGTAATTAACGAAGAAGTTTTGTAATATGTGTAAATAATTATTTATGTATTTCTAATAAACCACCCCTAAAAAAAATTTAAACTATTCCGGAAATTCACCCGAATTCACTCCACTCACAACACCATCTTCAAATTTGTTCACACATTGAAAAACACCATCATCCAAATAAAACAAAACACCCCTAAATCCATCGCAAAACTACACTTAAATGTTTTTTTGATAGCCATATCCATTCATTACAATTAACGAACATACAAGCTAGGTTATACCATCTGGAGTGATGAAATATAAGAAGGTCTGCTAATACGAATAGCAGCGCAAAAAACTTCTGATATTAAAGTTAAAAAGGTTGAATTTAGAGTATAAATACTGTATCATTGAATATTTTCAGAACTGGCCTGTCTATGTCGCGTGTACGGAATCAGAATCCGAAATGCAATGGCGAGTACATACAGCCTTAGATGTGGCCGAAGATAGATTAGCGGCAGGAGCTCGTGCCAGCGATTTGAGAGATCTTTATCTTGGTTTACTTTATTCTACTGAAGCCCACAATATGTAACGATTAATTCACAATTTGATTCAGGTTTATTTAATTATTGTAGCCTAAAGTTTTCTTTCATTTCCAGATACGGCTACGTGACTAATACTAAAGTAAAACTGTTTGCGGTCGTTAGCGGCGGAAGCGGAGTGGCCCGAGACGCTGAAGTGCGTTCTTTGCTTAGAAATCTTCATTCGTTATATGCAGATGCAATATGTTGTCCTTTCTACAAACCTGGAGAATTAATCACTTCAGCGTAAGGATTTTTTTTAATATTATTCAACAATTTATTACAATCGATAACTTTTATATTTGTCTTTTGCAGAGTTTTCGATAGAAAAGTGAGAAATTTGATGGCTGGGAATCCTTGATGATCTTAAATTTTATTTATTTATGTTAATTGTATATTTTATATTAATCGTTGTGTATATTTATTAATCTGAAAATAAAAAAAGATAAATGAAAGATTGGAAAGTGAAATTCTTCATTTTATTATTTTTGATACAATATATCTACAGTAATGTCTAACGCTTATAGGCTTTTTTCATTAATAATAAATTACAACAAAATGAGTGCTCCATCATAATTATTATCAAGTCTGGGAAACGCAAAGTGTTTCCGATACGAAACTTCAATCACCCATTTGTCAGAGATGTCATATCGAAAATTAGACTTTCGCTTTTTTCCCTTAAACCTAACCTTAGCGAAAATTATTATTTTTTTTACAGTTTATTGTTTTTTTTTCCAATATACATATTTTTTTGTTTAAATTTACCGTCCGATTTGTTTAATTATACTGATCGTTTGACATGCTGGCGTCACATTGAGAAAGAAAAAACATTGAATTAATCAACAAGTCGAAAAGTAAATCACCCGATAAAGATTATAATGAAATTGCAATTTAATTGACTTTTCAGCGTTCTGTTTTCGTAATACTATAGTTTGATATTTGTGATTTTATATATATAAAAATAAATCCGCATTTACTCTAAACAAATCAAACGACTAAGCACGAAAATATAAACTGAATCACGTGCTTTGGGATGTGAAGTGGGGCAGGAGTCGGCAAAGGTGCGCCTAACGAAAAAAGACAATAACGTGTGAAGGCGGGGAATAAGAACTAGACACGCACATAACAGATTGTTAAAAGGCAATTACTAAGACACATACTGAATATTATACTTCATTATATGTATTTACACATATATTTTTATTTTTAACTAGCCAGCATCTCTATCGCCGTTCTGTTTTAAAACGAGACTTTTCTTTCCCGACTGAACGGAGTCAACCCTTACACATTATTAATTTTCTTTAGGTTAACACATCTATCAAGTCACTAATGATTCTTAACGTGTATTAATTTGCTAAGTTTCTGACATTTCTATTAATCATTTTTATTGTCAAAGTTATAACAATTATAAGTCACTTAAAGTATGTTTATATATATATGAATATAACACACAACACATTTGCATATTCGGATATAAATTTTCATTATATTCGATATATACTCATAAATAAACTTTTGAGTTTTTGCACCACTCAAATGCAATTACAACGCTCGAAGAATATTCTCACTAACCTAAAATGTATCGATTGCCGATGAAACGTAAAACGTATTAATTTTTTAATACACACACATAAACATGTATATGATATTAAAAAAATAATGAACTTCATATTTCAATGGAAATCTATGCAATGAATGGAATGAAATGATTGTGTTCGTACAAAAAAAAAAAATAATACAAACTTCCAAAACAAACGTGAAGTTTTGCCATGTGACTTTAATAAAATTGACAATGAAAATGACTGCAATGATATTGCTATCATGGCTTGATTGCTATTCGATCGCAATACTGATGCACTCGGATAAAACCTGAGTCCGTCGGCCGTAAATGTTCTAAAACTACATATTCAGTATGAAAGTACGGTGCAATAGGTGTGTACAATGAGAAAGTAGTGCGAGATGATGGTGTTTTTGCAAATAACATAGCATTTACATAGTAAATTACATTTAGTCGGGCACTGTGACGTTATTCGGTTTATAATACATTTGGTTGTCCAGATTCCGGCGTTCGATTAACACAAAAATAACATGGTTCCAGCCATTTCATCTATATCATATCATATATATTAATAAATATACATTTATTTTATCTGAATTTTCAATATGAGCTTGTGTACGTATATAATGGCACGATGTTTAACGATGGTCGCCCATCGGCTGTTTCGCATGTATAAAATCTAGCGCTTTTTTTAACAGTACTATTTTTAGTGTTTTTTTTTTCAAATATATTTATATTTTTTCTTTTAAAATATGTTATAAAGTCTTATTTCTGTTTCATTTATCACGGATGAGGCACCATTATGATAAGGTGACGTGGTTCGTGCTCCGAAATACTATTTTGACCGAATCTGTGTTTTTTTTTTTGGTTGTTTTAATGTTTCACTATATTCTAATTTTCGCTCAAACATAATTTTATATTATCTCGACTAGAAATCAACATTTAACACGAAAATGTAATGACACAAATAAAAATTTTGATTAAGTTGTAACAAACTATATTAAAAAAACATTCTCAACACAAATTTATCACAATTCGAAAACGATCACATAATCGACGTATCTACCGGAACGAAAGGTCTATTTAAAAAAAAAATAAAAATCACAAAAAGAACGAAACGTATGTGAAGTGTAATCAGCATTCATTCAAAATCATTCATATTCAATTCCTCAAACACACATATACGATAAAATGTGTACGCAGTCGTTAAGATCACTTATTTTTTTCAAAACATCTTTGAGCCGGTCTTATCTGATGTGAGAAGCGGTTAACTTTTCGATAATGACAACGTTTAACACATAAATGTTATTTTTTTATATTTCGCTATACACTCTGTGGCACAACTAATGGCCGAACCGCACGCGTGCACGGCTCGGTAAGGAAAATGGTTTCAAAAACCTTTTTTTTTTAATGAATCTCACTAAGAATATATTATAAGCTATTTTTTCTCTCTTAACGATTAAACACTATCCAATTACAACCTAGAAAAATATGTATAACCTACGATCACTGCCATTTCGAACAATTCCTATAACATAAGCAACAACGATTTTTTTTTTATAATTTATAATTAATTTTCATCCAACAACATATTCATATTTACTAAATGGAACTGCTTTCAAAATAATTAAAATGTTATAAACAAAACAAAACTATAGTAATTGAAATCAAACTTTTTTTATAAAAACGTTTTCCGTTAACTCTCTAACATTCTAAAAACAGTCTATCATTGTTTGATATGCAACAATGGGTTTTTTCAGCGTATTCAGTTCTGAATTTTTCTATTTTTCGATCCAAACGCTGTTCAGATTAGTACTTGCAATCAAATTAGAATCTAAAATGATTGCAGTTTAATTTTTATGATACATATCAACATTCAAAAACATTTTTATATGAATAAAAATAATACTTTTTTTTTAATATATATCAGACAATAAATATTTTGTATACCAAATACGATATGAAATTGCCATCTTAACATATCTAATACTTCGTTTTATAGTAATATTTGATGAAACAAGTCATCTTTATTTTTTTATATATTTTCTTCCGTATATTTATTCGAAACAATTTTTTTCACATGTACAACTAAATGCAAACAAAATACTTTTCTCTGGTTAAATTTGAAACATTTAACTAATATTTATAACGTGTAGAAGTTAGGCAAAATGGGCAGTGAAAACTGTGCTTTTGAACCGTAATTTTGTTATAGAATTTAAACATTTACAATTCCAAAATATTTGTGCTTACTAATTTTGAAAAATGTGATTATAATCTTTTTACTATTAAACTGTTTCTAAGACTTACTTTTAATTCATATTGAATTTTAGTGGAATCTATAAGAATATATTGAATTAAAACGTAGTCCAGAATATTCAATCAAGTAATTTTCATTCACGTTCAAATCATAATCTAACCAACAATAACCATTTGTATATCAACTGATAGTAGCAACATCTTAAAGCTGCATATATAAACTATTCACAGTTCTACATAAGCAATATTAATTTATAACCCTATAATTTGAATATGGTTACTAATTGCTATAATAAAGCTATGTAAAAATAAATAACTTTGTGCACATTCAAAAAATATAGATATATATGAATATGTAAGCTTTTTGAAACACACAAAATTATTTAAATGCTTTGATTTTTTTATATACATACACGGACGCTGATTTGAGATTCATGTTTATTAATTAAGACGATGATCGAGATTCACCATTTTGAAACGTCTAGTATCATCAAATGCATACTTTGAAATCTTACAACTAAAACGAACTACGTTTAAAAAATATTACATATAATAGAAGCTGAACAGCTTAACTTAACAATATAAAATCAAAACAGTCATTTGAGTAAAATGAAAATGTTGATTCGCTTTGGTTACAGGTAAAATTTTGCTAAAATATATATCTGTTTGAATGGTCAATAGTCGTCGACTATTTCCATTTTGAAAGCTTTTTTTGGCGTCGTCATTAGCATTCTCGGTGGTCGGAGATTTCCTCTGTTTGAGTTTTCATCGTCGCTGCTTGAATTGTCGTCAAAGTCGCCTAGACGGTGCGCTGGTGAATCCATATCATCGTCGTCCTAAAAAATATCACGGAAACCATTAAAAAACTTATTTCCATACAAAATTCATAAGCAAAATATTCTGTGTATCACATAAAAAAACATCATATAATTAATAAACAAAATATTAAAACATAATTAGTAAAAGTATATGAAAAATATTCATGCTTTTTATGAAAAGTGTAGTGTTTTAAAGGTGCAACGAAAACATTTACTATAAATAAACAAAACAACACATACAAAATAAAAATAAGAAGGGTACAAACAAAATGGTCTAGCGAATTGCTTTCTAAATCAATTTGTATGAATAGTGAGCATGTTATTACCCTTCTTTTACGCATAGTTAAGGGGAGGGTCTATGAATATGGGATTTTATTTTTTGTTGGGTCTGGTGCGAGCGATGGAGGCCGGCGGTGGAGTCCTCTTGTTCTCGGCTGTGAGCTCGCTCCTCGGTCCGGGCAACGGATTGTTCCCCTATAACTCATCATTAGAATCCAGAATGCCAAAAAGTCTATATGAATTTCATTTATGTTCACTCTTCTTTCATATTCACTCATTACACGCTCATCACGCAGCGAATTGTCAAATTTAGAATACTTACGTCAAAGTCACCGATTGTGAATCGGGTCGTTGTATTCTCCAAGGGTGCTCCAGGCGAATAATCCGGACTCATCACCTGTCGGGCAGCGTGTAAAAGCATTTCCACACATTTTACATTGAGATCAAAGCGACGATAATGTCGATGTAGAAGGATTATGTGCAAAATTATGACTACGTATACAATGTTAATGTTAGCAGTGTGACATCAAGCGTTTCAAACACATTTAAAGAGCTCAAGCATCAGTATTGAAATTTATATTTAAACGTTTAACAAATCCACACCCTATTATGAAAAGTTAATTACTTATTCTATGACATCTAACGTTGAAACACATACTGAATATCTTTGTTAAATATGAATTCTAATATTATAATAATATAAGTATATCGGTTAGTGGCCATTTCAATTTTGACAGTATTCTGAAACAACTTACGTCCTGGTCGTCCATCATTTCCTTAGTGGAAACAGTAGTCTCAATACGTCTAATGCTACCTTGGTGAATGTTCACGTCGAGTTGTAAGCATTGCATTCGCCGTAGAATAAACACTACAGGTATTGGAAGTACTCCAGCGGTGATCATAGCAATTGCAATGCCCATCACCCAAGTCGGATAAGGTGTGCTTTGCACAGATCCCTGTTAATTGAATAATTTTTTATTGAAAAAGTTATTTCGTACATGGTATAACATGTCATTACAATATATAATAGTATCTTACTATGTCACCATGCCAAGCTTGATATTTCGGAGGGTTAACAAACATAAACACTACAGATGAAGTGAGAATGCAAAACATTATGGCTGGACCAATGAAACGCCAAGTTATCTGCCAGTATAAGCCAGGACGATAACCAGTCATTTCATATATGTCATTTGTAAATCTGAAATCAAAATCCAAAATTTAATATTCATGCTAATCATTTATTATATAATACTGATAAATTACCTCTCATGTCCATACACGTAAATGACAGATATCATTTCCATGAGAGCTACCACAACTAAGCCGATGGTGCCAGCAAAAGAGTCGAACATCTTCAACCAATATTCTCCGGCTCCAGTTGTAAATATTAAGCCAACGAAAAAACAAAATAAACACACAGCACCTGAAAAAATTTTATAAGTAAAATGATTTCAATAAATAAATGATGATTTTAAGATATAAATAAAAGCTCACCAGTAATATATGGTTTACGGATTCTCTTGAATATATCAATATCGAAAATAGTACAGAGCATTCCTTCAAGAATGCCAATTTGCGAACCAATGCCTAATGAAAGCAGCATCATGAAAAAGATAATAGACCAAAACGGTGCTCCGGGTAACTCGACGATGGCTTGAGTGAATACTATGAATGCCAAACCAGTTCCTTCAGCAGCCTATAATAAAAATCATAAAATTTAACATAATGAACACATAACCGAATATTGTTAAGTGTAAATCATGGTACTTCATCTAATTCTTTTGATAAACTGCAAACTTCCAGATTGTATGTGTAGAAAGTTTTATTATCGAGCCCGCCTAAAATACTTTCGTATTCGTCGTTGGTGATATTATGTGTGGTAATGGCACCATGTGTAAACAGATGCTGCTTATTTCTGTAACAATTTCATTGTTTTCTATTAATGAAACAGAGTTAAAATAAATGTGTGAATTCAAATGGGTGAGAAAAGCATAATTTGAAAACAAAATGTTCCAACATGAATCTGGTGTAGTTTATTAGGATTTGAAGTCCCAAAGATGACGAATGAGAAAAGCATTAGACAATGTTTCACTTACAAATCTATGCATTTGTCGACATTAGACATAGCTTTGAAGCCAAGGATGGCGAAGATGACTACACTAGCATAGATGGCCGTTATAGCATTACAGACGGACACAAGGATGACATCTCTGACGCAGTTATTCTTCGGTGGATTATAGCTTCCGAAGGCAATTAGAGAACCGAAAGCCAGACCGAACGAATAGAACACCTGAGTTGCCGCATCCAGCCAGACAGTGGGATCGAGAAGCTTCTCTACCTAATTACAAAAATATAAAATATCGTTTTAATCCATGAAGTTCATTGGATGATTGCTTATCATATTTGAATATAGTTCTTGAATGAAGATCAGATGATATTTATCAAGGCAATGGTCTACATTCGAAGTACATTTGATAAAATTAAGAAATAATGACTGTAAAATAGGCAGTGTTTTAAATAAATAAAACTAAATTTTTGGATTGAGATTTATACAATACCTTCGGCGTATACATATGCACCAGTCCAGCTCCAGCTCCTTTCAACGTTATTCCACGTATAAAAAAGATGGTCAACACAACATATGGAAACATTGATGTGAAGTACACCACCTGAAAAAAGTATTCTAAGTCGAGCACTGTAAAGCAACTAAACTTGATTTAAATATGATATTACCTTCCCACTACTTTGGATTCCCTTCATGACAATGAGGAAGACTACCGTCCAGCTGAGCATGAGACAAAGTACGATCCACCATTTTAGACCACCAGGTTCATCCATGGACTCGGCTGCATCCAGGGTACTTCTATACCAGAAGTAAGCTGTTTCTGAAGATTTGACACATTCAGCTACAGGTGTACCGTTAACAAGAGGACAACTTGCCCAAGGCAACGGAGACTGAAACCACAGATAGTAATAAATATAAAAATGAACAATAATTTCGATAAAATTTCATTACACATGTCAAAATTAGAATACCTGAAAGCTATTGAAGAGGTAGAAGAAAACCCATGTAATGATCACGTTATAATACAGAGCTACAAACAAAGTCACCACACAACTGCTGATCCCGATACCTCCCAACCATGGATGAATGGTGTTCCATACCCCGAGAGCACCCAGTCTCATCTTTTGGCCTATGGCCATTTCTATCAGGAACAAAGGTATACCTTCGAGTATTAACATGAAAGCGAAGGGTATAAGAAATGCACCTGAAACAAAAAATAATCGAAATAAATACAAGTCTTAAAAATATTCATATACAAAAGTATATAATATTATATATAGTTTGGAGAATGAAAACAAAACAAAGCCCTAAGAAGCTTGATATTGTGATTATTATTAAAATAACAAAAATCCATTTAGATTTGAGGTTAGTATAGGATTTTACGTGGGGTCAAAGGTTACTGAAAACGGTTTTCCGTGAAAATCTTGTTAACTATCAATTTTATAGAAAAAATATTGAAAGTCAATATTGGAGCTTAGAAAATTTCCTACAAAAAAAATATCGCAATATTCATTCGTAAGGGTAACTATTTTAGAGATACTTCTATTTACAGGATTGTTTTCATTTTGTATTACGTGGAGAGCTCAAAAATTTCCAAGAAAATGTTTTTTATTTGTAAACAGAATAACTTATCAAAAAGATAATTCATCTTTTGAAACGTAGATCATGTGTTATTTTTATCAGTGCTGAGAAACATCTATTTGCGATTTTATAACAATTTGAAAATTCATAGAATTCATTCGATTCAAGATTTCAAATGTTTCAAATTGACAAATTCTAGCAAACCTAGCGATCTAACATACCTAACATATGTAACATATGTAGCATACCTAACATATACCCAACTTAATCACGTATAATACAATAGTGAAAATCCGAACGGCCATTTAAACGCACGATGGGCAATTAAGGTCGCCAATCGAGGAATTCCACATGGCGGTTTCATTCCATGACTGCGAACGATTCTTGATTCGCATCAGCTCGATTGACATCGGAGTCAATTGACCCGCGAACCGATTCGGATTCTGCAAATCAACAAATCAATTGACGATTTGAATATTGCGCGGGAAATATTTCGTGTCAAGGGCGCGAAAATCAATGTCCATAACCTAACTTTACGTAACGGACGAATTCTTACGCTGGAATAGATCAAAAGCGTTTTCCGTAAAACGATGCATAAACATTTAACAAATATTGATCAGTTTATATAGGTTGGCTTTCGCAACGTCGACTCGAATGGAGAGCTTCAATTTTACAGCACCTATAAGGTTTCTCAAATGTTGACATTTGGAAAATGCTGGTGTTTGCAAAAACGAAATTCTCCTCCTGTGTACATACAATATGTAGGGGGTTTGTGAAATTCTCGGAATCGTTCCCCTTTTCAATGTGCAAAGTCTAAAGGTGAAGTTACATTTTTTTTAGATTATATTTTTGTAAAGGTGCGATTTAACTGTGTATTAAAAAAATATAGATTGTGCCGGTAAAAGTAATGTACCGTCCAAGAACGTACCAACCTCCCAAGCGTTGAAACACATACATATACAAATCCAGTTATAAGTTTTAAGTTGGTTTTTTATTGTGCCTTAAAAATAATTATTTGTGCATTAGAAAAATATACGATGTACATTATTTCTGGTACATCAAAGAATCTCGCATTTTATTCGGTGTGCAATAACCAGAGTTAAGTCAATCTTTACAGGCAATACAATACAAATGTCAACTACATTTCAACAATTTGGTCCATTTTTTAATCAATGTTAATTTTGTTTGAATTTGTTGCGAATCGATTATATTATAAAAGTTGTTGGTATTTCTCCCTGTTATATCTTCCACGGTTATATTCCCATTTATTCTACAAAGTAATATTTGTTTATATAAAAATTTTCAATTCTGACGCAAATTTTCGTACGCATCGAATCATTCGCATGAAAATATATCAAAGCCCTACAATAAAGTGCACATGTATCGATTCAAAAAACAATCAGCTGTTGTTAAAGTTCACTCTCATAATATAATACAACAGCTGACTCAACGGCCATAACAATTTCAAACACGCAAACTAGAATATACAGCTGGGTATTAACAAAAAAACGAAATCTGGACGTTTAATCTTCGAACGAAATGTTAAAAATGCACAAATTTTTCGTAGTTTTCAAGAAAAACAAACACAAATCATTGGTTTTTTTTTGAAAAGTGGATATTTTATATTAACTCAATATAAATATATGTGGAACTTATTGATCGTTATCTGGCCTATTGAAGGGTAAACCATCGAGTTATTAAACAATAAAATTTCATTATCGTCCAATATTCGCGCGATAAGATTCTGTAACTTTTCAATTAGTAATAATTTATTTTTCTTCATCGATCAACTTATTGGCCTTTAAGATGGTTTATTTTTTTAAACAAAAATGACATTGACAGTTGTAATTGTTTTTTCATGAAAAAAATGACTAGAGGAAAAATATTTGCGTGTTAAAAACTGCTAGTTCCATCTATAAATATAATATAAAGTTATTAAATATTATATTAACATAGTTTTTTTTATTAAAATTAATGAATATGAGTATTAAAAGTATTATGTTATTATTTTTATGAAAAATTTTGATGTCGTAATTCTTTTTTACATAAAATAAAAAAGAAAAAGAATATTCGTATACGAATGAATCACAATCAGAATTTTAAAAATGCATAAAATCACAAGAATTCTAAAAATCAGAATTATATAGAAATAGCGGCTTTTATTATTATGTAGAATTGAATTATAATCTACTTAAAAACAGAATGACGATTCTATATAATTATAGTAGATTTCCGTCTATGATAATGGTTATAACAAACTGTTACTGAAAACTTCAATCCTATATAAATGTTAGCGCCCTCTATTAAAAAAAAGTAAAACCAACAAAAAAATTACGAACTTCATTATTGTCAATAATTTTCTTTCAAAAAAAGGAAAAAGCATCCGCATATGACAAGACATTAGCGCCCTCTATGAAAAGCAAAATAAAACGGACCAAAACGATTACAAACATCATTATTATCAACATTTTTCTCTCAACACAAGGAAAAAGCGCCTGCATATGACACAAAATTAACGCCATCTATGAAAAACACCGCAAAACCAATAAAACCCACATTCCTAACACGGAGACCTCGCATATGATACGAAACAAGCACCCTCTACGAAAAAAAATAAAAACAATTATAAAAATCATCATTATCATTCTTTCTCACACGAAACAGGGAAAAAGCGCCCGCATACACCACGACATTAGCGCCATCTATGAAAAACACTGCGAAACCAATTAAACCCATAATCTTTAACGTGGAGATTTCACATATAATACGACACTAGCGCGCTCTACGAAAAATAAAACAAAAACAATAACAAACATCATTACTAAGGATCCCAAATATTCGTAAAATCAATCAATCGAATATCCAAATATATAATATAATTTATTATCTATCTGTATACTATTTTCAAAAAATAAAAAGAGATATTTTTTAAAAAAGGAATAAAAATAAAATATTATTATAAATATTATTTTTCTGTAAAGACTTAGGGTCGTTTTTCGATCTCTTCGCATGCATCTCCATTATTATATAATTCGTCATGTATCCTAAACAAAAATATCAAATGTCGAGGTATCATCATCATAACTATAAAGGCGATTTTATTACCAAGGAACTTTATAAATTATGTACTTAATAAAGCACGAATAATATCCGATTAATTTTATAAATATTCGAAGTAACGAATATCGGATAACCGTATATTCGATTGGGACCCCTAATCATTACCATTCTTCCACACACGACACAGGGAAAAACCGCTCGCATACGTCACGACATAAGCGCCCTCTATGAACACCACCGCGAAACCAACAATCCCAACGCGCAAACGCGGAAAGACCATTCAAAATCGACCCACCACCACATCCCGACTATCGAACCACTCCGATATCCATTTGATAGCACCACCGTACGAGATCCCGCGTACGAAAATAAACCGTGACGCGGAGGATACCCCCGAAGTACGTCACAAGGTCGTTCCGGAGACGACAATGGGGGCGAGTGGGACGCGGCCCCCGGGTGGTGCGCCCCCGTCAGGGACGTGCAGACGCCTGTATCGATCGCGCTTACGCCCCCGCGGAGCCCGGACCACTGCGCCCCCGTTATGGGCGCATTACGTTCGCCGTTGGGGCCGTCGTTTTGATTTGTGGCCGCTTTTGGAATGCGTTTGTTGGATTTTTTGGCGGCTGCGAAAACTGCGTGGTAGTATAGTGGTAGATTTTCATGCATTTATTTAATTTTTAGATGCTAATACAACGGACGGATGCCAACGTATCGCTCGAAAACCAACAGTTTGTCATTTAAAATAAGTATCGCGAGTTCGATAGATGGACTTATTAGGCCAGGCGCCCACAGGCGATTAGTCGCCGCGCGATTTATAATGGAACACATTGTATTGGGTCGAAGTGCGCCTATAAACCATATGGGCGCACTTCAACCTAAAAC
>JAOXNN020000028.1:163265-173736 GCA_028571205.2 Hydropsyche betteni | reverse complement strand
CGCACTACAACCCAAAACAATGCGTTCCATCACAAATCGCGCCGCAACCAATCGCCTGTGGGCGCCTGGCCTTATATGTCAGTGGTCACGATACGTGATGATGGCGTGATTAAGGAAACGTCAAATGTCTATTGAAGTGACAGATTTTATTCGCGTCCATCAGTAATGTATAACTTCAAATTACAAAGTTGCGATAAATAATGTGTTTGTTTATGATGTGTAGATGTACACGTGACGATCTCATTGATGACAGATCGTAACTCGCGTGTAAAATATACAAATATTATGCAGAATGGGCGCAATCCCTTCGAGACCGTTCTCAGCGACATATCTATGAGGTAAATAGAACAAATTGAAAAAGTGATTCTAATGTCAAATAGATGACATTTGGCGTTTCTTTATTCCGGGATAGGTCTTATATTAAAACCATGACGGGTCTTATTTTTGGGGTAGGTCCTATATTCTGGGAAAGACTAATACATTTGCGCGTAGGGGTCTCAATCGAATATTCGATTATCCGATATTCGGATACATTCACCCCTTTTTCAATTCTCGTAAGTTCGAATATTTGTAAAATTAATCGGATATTATTCGTGCTTTTATTAAGTACATGAAAATTCCTAGGTAATAAAATCGTCTTTATAGTTATGATGATGATACCTCGACTTTCAGAACTTTTTGATATTTTTTGTTTAGGATACATGACGAATTAGATGGAGATGCAAGCGAAGAGATCAAAAAACGATCCTAAGTCGTTACAAAAAAAAAAAAAATTTCAATAATATTTTATTTTTATTCCTTTTTTATAAAATATCTCTTTTTATTTTTTGAAAATAGTTAACAGATATCTAATCTAATAAATTATATTCGGATATTCGATTACCTGAATATTTTGACAATTTCATATTCAATATCCGAATAATTGATTTTACGAATATTTGGGATCCCTAATTGAACGGTTATTAAAACATGTTTTAATGTGAAAACTGATGGTTCAGATCTTTGAGGTGTTGATGATTTTCATATATTTAATTAAATGAAAATTAATATATCATCTTTTTTTATAACAAAATCAATTGTCCCAGGTTAATAATATATTATACAATTACTTTATTTTACTGACCGTTATACTTATCAATTAAACATTGATGTGTTTTCAACAAGACTTTTAATATATAGTTGATGTATATTATATAAGAGAAAAAAGAGCTCAAATACTAAAAAATATTCTTTGCAAATAATTTCAAATCAATCATACGTGAATATGAGTGTCTATTAACCGTAGAGCTTAACGCTTAACTTTAGTAATCAGTGCGATCAACAAGGTCAAACTGTCGACACATCAAGATCTAATTTTAAAGTAAATATTATTTTATGAAATATAAGGGTAAGTATAATAATTTCAATATAAGAAATAGCTGTTTATCTCAACGACACAGCTGACTGTTTATGCAAATGTCTAATCTTTTCAAATTTATGATCATATTAGTGGAAAAACTTTGTGAAATGACTCAACAAATCTTTCCAAGTACTTATGTTAAGTAATATCATGGAATATTTCCAACTTTCGCTAAAGTAATAAATGTTCCAAATTGTACAATAAACACATAGTATTATATCTGAAAAATACGGTTTTTACTTCCAAAGTGTTACTTATGTATATACCTTGTAAAAAACTATCGTTAAAAAATCGTTAGTTGACGCTTAAATAATAAATCATATCATCAAAACACAATTTACGATCAAAATTTAATAGAACTGCTTCAGCCAAAAACGAAGCGGCGGTTTGAGGTCATGAATTGTCTTGTTATGTTTGGCTCGTGCATATTTCAGCATTCAAGTGTATACAGAATGAATAAACGCGTCAATCTGTCGACTGTTATTCCTTTACACTTGCAAAACGGAAAAAAACGACTACGCACGCGGTCGAAAAATAGCGAAACTGTTTATAGTCGATTCGTTGTGTGTTGATGGTCATTTTTCATATTGTAAAATAACTGATTGATATCCGGCCATGCAATGAATGCATCTTATTTGATTTATTTGCTTCAATTTTCAATTTGATTGTATGATTTCAATAGCAAATTCAATGTTATTTTAACGAAATATTATCTTGAATAAGAGAACTATATAATTTGAAGGTAATATGTCATAGAGAATTTCCGAAATTAGAATTATTTTGGCACTAGTTGATTACTTTTTTTGGTGTATACTTTGGTATTCATTTAGTGCCAAATCAGATACGTAACAAATCTAAAAAACTCGAGCTTTGAAACTGAAAAAAAATACTTTAAAAATAATCAGAAGATGGAAAAATAATATGAAAGAAAATTGTTAAGTTTGTATTATTATAGAATCAATTTGATTCGAGTGTTATTTTTTAAATATCGTTAATAAAATAATAATAAATACAGAATACCTATGCATGAAATGCACAGGGCGCACAATCGAAAAAAAAAGAAATAAAAAACAATTATAACGTATGACGTGCGAGAGACGTCGATGAATGAACTCCGCCTTTCCCTCCCCCTTGACACCCACGCTTCTAAATATAGCAAATGCGCGAGACGCAAAAGGCGAACGGAGTCGATAATAAAATTTAATATACAAATATAAATACTGCTGTGCGCGCGCACCGCGAGCCAGCAAACGAGCCCCCGCCAACCGACCAATCACAGCGCAGCTGCACCCACACACGCGCACTAAAACTGTATACGCTTACGGAAAAGCGCGCACACATACAAATAAACAACGGTGGCTCGGCGTGACGTAGGAGAAAAAAATATATGTATTTCTTTGTATGTTTATGTATTCTTTTCATATTGTTTCGGTATTGATTGCTATCAGTTGTGTGCTTTGTGCTTCGTAATTAAAACGTAGCGATAAGACGTGCGTTGTGCGAGGTCATTTCGGTGTTAGATAATGTGGAAATTATTGAGTATGCGGTGAAAAAACTAATAGTGCGAATTATATGGAAAATTTTATATGGTACTCATGATAGTATTATAGTATACAAAAAAACCAATTTCGAAAGATAATTCTGAAAATAATAATATATAATGGTTTCAAATATACATTTAAATAAATATAATACGATGTTCTTTATAAAATATATTTTTATGAAAATTATAATTCATATTATTTTCTTTACAAAAAATATTTAGTTTATATTAATGAAAATGAAAATAGTTTTATATGAACACCTTTCGGCTCGAAATTGCTGAAATAATATTTTCATAACCACGGACGGTCGGTGCGTTAGATAGATGCAAAAAGTATTCGAAAATAAACTTGTTATGACGAAAAGCTTTTCATAGCGGCGAATTTATTTTCGTGAATCGTCTGGAATTTTTTCTGGCGTCATTATGAAGCGTCGTAAGCGTAAACGATATGCAGGATGTTTTTTCGAAAAAAAAAAAAACGACCAATTCGTCCGATCAATCGACGAGAGTTGCGCATAACCGATTAAGAAAATTAAAATGGAGAAGATAAAAAAATCGTACGCTTCCCAAATTAAAAGCAGACATGATAAATTAGGCATACATTGTTCGTGGTGATTAATGGCGCCCATGTATCGCTAGAAATCATAATGCATTCAAAAAATCGAAACGCCAGAAAACATCTGGCGGTACTTGAACGCTCCCCTTTGCAAATAAAATGATTTCTATAATGTTATCAATTTTGAGTAAATTGTACGCAAATACATAATACAACCATAAATCTAACCACAAAACCTAACCTAACCTTCGAATTATCATGAAACTTCTCGCATTTCCTTGAACAGTTGATGTAATATTTTCGTTACACTTCTGCGCTTAACATTTACAGTCTTTCAGAGCCTGGAAACATTGTAAATCTACAGCGCAAAAACTCTATCGCGCCCAAAGTGTCAAAAACCGGCACCTACGTTACATAATGGCGTCTATCTTTTGACTGGAGGTCACGCCATTGCACACATTCGTGACACAAAAGGGTTCAAGCCCTGCGAAAACACCCCTCTTCACTGTGGCCCAATTAAAAATAAAAAAGGCTTTTTAACGACCGGGGAGGGAAACGTAGAGTGCGAATTGAGTCGGGCACTCTCTTTTTATGCGAAGCTTTGACCTTCCCGTTGCGACGACGAAAAAGCATTTTTTTTTTTCAAATTTAATATTGTGAATAATTTCCGTTATTCGTATAATATCAATGGAAAATTTATGCTTTTATACATTTTAAATTAAAATTTTTCACTTACTTAGAAAAATAATAATTTTTAGTTGAAAATCTATGTATTAAAAAAAATAAATGATCTCATACACTAAAACTGGATCTTCCATATAATTATTTGTCTAGGTCAGTCATGGTCAAACCAAGGTTTGCGGGCCATATGTGGCCCAATTGAAGATTTTGATTGAACCTTTCGAAGCATTATTTTGAATATAGTAAAATATCTTAATTGTAAACTGCTTAAAAACATATTATTATTGTTTTACAATATTGCGGCCCTTCAAAGATATGCATTATTTTATTTTGCCCATCGAGTAATTTCAATTGCCCATCTCTGATCTTGGTATTAACCCTTACCACGCATACATCATCAAATTCAAACAGTTTTATTTCAATTCGAACAAAATCGATCCGAAAAACACCTAAAAAAAACTCGACCGGTACTACACCAACACGAAAAAACACACACGCCAAAGATAAACCTATTTTTACTTAATTTCCCCATATAAAAATGACACAAACAATACAATTCCATCATCCGCATCACAAAAGGCTTCTTACTAACACCGACACCCTCAAATTAGAATCTAAATCGTCCGTAAACAACACCAAAAACGATTTTCATTGACCGTGCCACTAAACAAAACCGTAGTACCGGCCGTAGTACAAGCGGCTGTGGCCCCATAGCTATAAGCACATACAGAGCGTTATCCCGCGACGACCCGTGACCTATGACGTCACGAGGTCGGGCAACATTGATTTTGTGCCGCTGACAGCGCGAGGTCGCGACACCCCGCCGAAAACGGCCATATCCCCGATGTCGCTGGTGGAAAATGATGGGTTTTTTTCCGATCGCAGACGCGTTGGCGCCGTTTTTGGCATGGCTTGCGTTCGCGTTGCATTTAGTGCAGTTTTTATGACGGATTCGAGACGTTTGTTATGTGATGATTGATTTACAGTTTTCATCGTCGACAATGTAAGCCTATTATTATAGTTATTCACTGTAGAATTTGTAGTTGTTATTACACAAAATAAGTTTTTGATAGTTAAAAAATGATATTTTTGATGTAAAAAGCTTTTTTTATAATAAGAAAAGATACTTCTTAGTAAATGTAAATTTGAAATAATCAAAATCTGATTAATAATAATTTAACCTCAAAGTATTAGAACCAATACATAATATACCATACATAGAATTGATAATGCAACAACATTTCATTTTTATAAAATATCATAAGATATTTAAAATTATTAATATTACTAAGCATCAAAATTCAAGGAATTTAAACTGATAACATAACCTGAAATTTCAGCACTTAAAACTTAACCTCAAAGACCCATATGATACGTTCGTTCTATAAAATATGCAAAAGGTCAATATTTCCCCCATTTGAAAAATGACATAATCGAATTAATCCCACAAAGGGACTCTATAACGTTTAAGCGATCAAATTTATTGACGAGCTTTTATAAGCTTCGTTCGATGCCGTAAAATTCGATT
Source organism: Hydropsyche betteni (assembly GCA_028571205.2). Lineage (NCBI taxonomy): Eukaryota > Metazoa > Arthropoda > Insecta > Trichoptera > Hydropsychidae > Hydropsyche > Hydropsyche betteni. The sequence continues at coordinate 168,029 of JAOXNN020000028.1, read as the reverse complement.
TTCACGACCATTAAAAACATAATCTATTTTTTCAGTTACGAAATTGAAAAGCTCTAAACGCAAATGGGTCACGCGGTTTTGCGAAAACGCATTTTTTTTTTAATTTCATTCGCAATTCAATTACTTTCCAGCGCAACGACCCGTATAAAGTGAGTCGCTGAAAATAAACTGAACGGCCATCTAATATACGCTAATGTACACGACCTAACCTCAAAACCTAACCTACAAATTTAACTGTTTATGTTTATTCGAATGATTCATGCAATTTATACATGTTAAAAAGAATCTGTATTATCAGTGAACCTTTATTTTACTATAAGAAACAAAGATTCTCATTGAAATTTATTTTAACTAACTTTGACATAACCTAACTCGACCCAAACTTTTTTATGAAAGATTCACTGATTACGCATTTTCACTATAACGTACACATATATTTTAATAAAAAATAAATCTATTTAGGTTATCCAATCGGTGCAAATCTCATATCGGAGTTTGGGTTTCGTAAGTGGTGCTGAATCAGTGTTTTCATCTGAAAACTTTCTGTGCGAAAATCAATAGAACAGAACTGCGCACAATATGTACGGAGTTCCGTGAAAACTCGGAGTTTTGTGGTGGTAATTTCCCGTTATGAAAAAATACATATTCGCCGCCGGAATTATTATTACATCACTTCTATTCTATCGTAAATAACATTTAACCAAGCCCCGATGTGACAAATCGGTATATTTACGATTTCTTTTTTTTTTTTGTTTATTCACAAGCCTTTCATTTTCGCAATTTAAAAATGTTCTATTTCGTTTAAAAAGTATGAATGTATTTAATTATGATATATTTTTTTAATCCAACATAACCACAAATATAAAAAAACATAACCTATATATTCAAATCTAACCTGACATAACCATAAATATAATAGATAATCAAAACAAGCCTAACCTGATCTACTTTTAAACAAAAATTGAAGATAAGTAAAACTACTCGTAATTTGCAATAATCTATTTTCCCTTTCATAACCGCAAACATATATAACCTAATGTAATATAACCACAAACGTAAGATGATTGAAACTAATCTGACATAACCTGAGTTATTTCAATAAAATTTTATATAATCACACATATAAATAACCTAACCTACTTAATCGTAGTTATTCGTATCTAAGCTACTATAGCTACAAATTAAAAAGACAGTCAAAACAGATCTGACCTTTATAAAACTAACATAATGTAACGGCAAACACGAAAGACAATCAAAGTAACCTAAACCTACCAAACTTTTACTAAAACCCTAATTCAACCTTTTTCGAATAAATAATTATATAGAAATTGAAAATTCGATGTACAATTTTATTGATGGCCATATTTAATAGATTATATAAATAATATCAGTAAACAGATCACGAAAGTATTCCAAAGTTTATTCGAAAATCTAAAATCCACGTTCATTTATTTATGACCGATCCCATAAACAAACCGCCGAGATTTCATCACTCGATATTTTATTATATCATAAACATTTAATCATTTTAATTTTCATCAATTATAAATGTTATAAATTTTTAATCTTTATCTTTATTTTTCGTCATCAAAGAAAAATTAACCTGAACAACCCAACCTTTTTTATGAAGAGTAAAAATTTAGATTCACTGATACGTTTTCATTGTACATGAATCGATTGAATAATTTCTAAAAATATTTTAAATTATACGAAAATGAATTGAAACGATGTCCAAATTGAATCTTGAAAAAATTTCCACGAATCGATTTTCCCAAATTTGATTTATTTCTGAGCAAATTTCAAGATCGATGAGTGGAAAAAGAGCAAAGAAAAAGAGCAAACGAGTTACCGAAAAGGTCACTAGATAGTAAAAAAATAAAAAAAAAAACGGTATATTTTCACTAGCGTTATGTAACATGGTGGAAAAAGCGAGGGTTTAGACCCGTTTTAAAGGTCGGCAAAGTTTCGTTTTTGAATCTTTCGTGATAAATTGCAAACGTTATTTTCAGTGACCGGTGATAGATGGGCTTTAAAAAATTGTTTTCCGTTGGATGCATTTCAAAAACGAAATTTTCGTTTGCTCATTGAAAACGTGGAGTGAACTTCATTTTAATAAAAATAATAATAATAATGACGACGATAATAATAATAATAATAATTGAATATATTTTAAATTAATCGATGTATAATATGAATGGTTTTAACCGCGATTTCGATACGATATTGATATTGTTAATAAACATATTTTGACCTAGTTATTTTCATATAATTTTATTGTAAAATGCATTAAATAACTTTTATACAACAAATTGTTTTTCTTGAAAAAAAAAATTAAATAAACTTTTCCGAAAGGAATAAATCTAATCTAATCCGATTACAACGAAAAGAAAAAGTTTTCTCATTACTCATCGGAATTATGTATTTTTAGATTTATAATCCCGATTTTTCGAAATTATTATCAAGGAATGTTGACATGCGACTCCTAAATTATATTATTAAATAAATAATACAACATTTAACACATATTTTAATATAATTTACACCGGAAAAGTGTTGCGTGTCGACCTAGCCCTTAACATTGTGCTATAAGCGCACACGTGGGCGTGACTTTTGCGGTTTCAACAAATAAAAATCAATAATGAATCGAGTTTGCGAATGCAACGATGCTAAAATTGAGTACAGTCGATCCTCGATATATGATGGATTCGATTTTCGTTAAATATCTGATGAAAATCGACGTTTTTCCATACAAAATACGCGTACAAGTCATACATTCGAAAGTTTACTTATTATTTATGCGGTTTTAAATTAAAATTTTTTGAAAATACATATTTTTATTTATTATTATATAATAAAATATTGGTTGATGGAAATTTAAATTGTTTAAGATACGAAGTAAACTGAGAAATTTATCTGATACAAGTTCAAGAGTCATTATCGTTTCTTGAGTTCATTTGAAATTGCAATATTTTGTTTGTTTTGAGATAAGGACATATATGCAAACATATGTATTTTCTTTGAATCGTGTTCCAAAGAATTTCTTCCAAATAAAAATGTTTTATTTGATTTTTGATTTTCCGTGACGTTCCGAGAAACGAATCACAAGATTCATCGATCAAACGGATTTTTTTGTATAAAGATTAATCCTCTATCCCCTATATATTACAGTAGATTTCTGTGTGTGTATGTCCGTCCGATCGTTTGTTCGATGACGCTCGCGACTTTTTCGCAAATATGGTCTTTATACAGTATATATACAGTTAACGACTATAATGTGATGCTTATTACCTACTGCGTCTGGCTTTGCCTATATGTCGTAATTTTGACAATAACAAATGAACTGATTTTATTAATTAAATATTAAATATTCAAATCGAGTACGGGCATCGGGTAGCCGATGTTACTAATGGCTTTGCCATTCCAATTTAGCCTGTATGTCCATTAAAATAACGGCTATAATCACTATTTACATCATTCTCGAGTTCGAAAATCGCGAGCTCCAACTTTAGTCTTTATGTTCATTATAATAACGGCGATAATCGCGATAATAAACAAAATAATTGTTGATTATATATAGAGGATATTATTCCGAATCGGATGACGCGATTGATACTCCGAAGCGAAACCCTTTGGCGATAGTTAAATATTTTCACATTTTATCGCTTTCCGTTTCTTAACATACTTCATTTTATTTTTTCAATTTTAATTAAAAAAATTGACATTATATTGTGTTATTAATATATTTCTTCAAACTTTACATTCACAGCTGATTTTATTAATATGTAACATATAATATAAATTAAACAGTAAACTCATATCAATTCCATTACTATGGTAACGTTCTTATAAAATTCCGTTGCTATGGTGACGCTCGATATTATAAAAATAAATCGTTCATATTATAAAATATTTCGGGCTTTATTCGTAAAATTAATTCGTAAATTTGATATTAAACGATTTTATAGCAGAAACATATATACGTTGATTCTCAAATAGTTGTATATGAAGTGGAAAAAAAAAACATATACATATAAAAAATATCCTTTTAGGTTTAGTACAGTGGACATAGTGTAACATTAAAATGCTTTTAACGTGAAAAATCTGTTAACGAGAAATAATACTACGATCCTAACAAAATACTATGCATACTGTGACGTATAATATGAAATTCTCTTTATATAAAAAAAAATTGATCTCTTCAGTTTCACGTCAAACGTTTTCCACTTTATATGGAAATTTTCCGAATATTATTTTGAAAATATGTTTTCGCGTTAATTCGTAACATAATAATTTGTCCCTAGCGTCCTTTCAGCCCACGGTTCGTCGGCTCGTGTTACGGTATTTACCGCAAGCGGTGCATGCTCGTTCTAAACAGCTGCCAAGGCCAAGAACGTTGCGAAAAACGCGCCTTTTATTTGAAAAAAAAACGAGATGGCTGCCGATAGATGCGCGCGGACAGCGTGTGGATATCTTCAACCGTTTCTGGATTAATTATTGGCATTAGCTTCGAATATTTTGTCGCCATATTGAAAAAAAACATGGCTACTATAGTAGGCGTGAAGGCCGTAATCTTATTATGGAATTGTTCAGTTATTTCATGATAGATTTTTATATTAGCGTTATAGTTTAGAATTTATATTACCACTAGTATATAGGCCCGATGTTAATAACATCGGCTGTAGATTTTTTAAGAAACGGAAAACGATAAAATGTGAAAACCCGATTGTGTGAATCCGAAATGTGTACCCGATTTGAATATTTAAT
>JAOXNN020000028.1:152276-163165 GCA_028571205.2 Hydropsyche betteni | reverse complement strand
GTTACGGTTACGGATGTTTTTTAATTTCGGATATCCGATTGTTTCGGTTACGGTTACGGATATCCATAACATCCCTGATATAAAGTCGAGTTATGAGCGGAAATTTTGTAATCAATGATACTTGTGCATATGAACGCGAGTGCGGTCATGAATACACATTAGCGCACTTCGACAAAACGTTCGTTTTGCGATCGGAGTCTTTTTGATCTCTTGTTATTCTTATTATTTAAATAATATTTTGTATTAAAAATATGCATTATTTTATTTTTCGCGTGGTCGAGTTATGGGCGGAAATTTTGCAATCAACGACGCTTGCGCACATGAACGCGAGTGAGGTCATGAATACAGACGTTAGCGCACTTCGACGAAACGTTCGTTTTGCGGTCGGAATCCTTTGACTGTTTTATTGTTCTAGTTTTTTAATTATATTTTGTATTGAAAATACATATATTTTTTTATTTTTGCAGATACAGTATCAGGTACAGTGCATAATAAACGATCAAATAATTCACAAATACTGTATTTTCAAATAGCCAATAATTTACAGGTAGTGTATCTGCAAATAGCCAATAATTCGCTGATAATCTGCAAATAGCCTTATCCTATTTATTTATATAAAACTTTTTTATACTTTAACATAGTCGAGATATGGACAGAAATTTAGCTTCCAAAGAACTGTCTAACTCAACAGCCGCTTGTCACTCGTAGGGGTTTTGCGTCTAGGATTTTCTCACTGTTTGTTGATTTTTCCAACGATTTTCCTCATTCAAATCATATAAAAGGTCGCTCTGCTATGATTTCCCGACACTTTTCCGCCTGAAATTTTCCTCGGCGATTTTTCACCAAGGTAATTCGAAATGTTTCAATATCAAATTTCGCAACACTAAAACCCTAGTAAATATGCACGTACAAAATCTTTCTCATTCTCATTTTGATTCTTCCCGTTTAATTTTCAATACGATTCATAAAATTTATCAATCTTCAGAAAAAAATTTGTTAACTTGAGTTTTTTTTTCGTTTTCTATAAAATGTATTTCGAATTCATTCACTCGATAAATTCGACGAAATAACGTCCCAATTTTTATATTTCAGTTTATGCAAACGAGGAATCAACGGCCTCAAAATGGTCGTGAGCTCTTCGGACTCCTTCCAATCGGAAGTCATCTTCATAATCGAGGGCACTGCAATAAACGGAGCGTACCTCAACGATCTCAAAACGAGTTACATAATTCCTACATTAGAGTGAGTATCCGTATTTCGCTCAAATTCTATCGAACTAGTTTCGTACAAAAATCCCATTACATTTTTCCATAGATATTTCAAACAAGGATCTGGCGAAGGTGAAAATTCCGAAGGCGGAGCGGCCTTCGGAGCCGTCATATATAAAGCCTCCGATTGTCCGCCCGCTCCGCCGGTGTATTCCTTAGGTCCGTTTGCAGCCCCGCAACGATTATTAGCAGCTTTAGATAAACTCGAGTATGTCGTATATCGAAAATTGAAGGATTCTATTATATTTTTTTGAGGTTAATCAATTTTTACGTCTCAGACTGATCGGAGGACGAGGAGAATCGCACGCCAGCGTAGCAGAAGGTTTAGCAACTGCTTTAAGTTGTTTCGACGAACTAGCTGCTATGCGAGGATCTGGAAACACGTCAGATAATGGATCGAGCGGAGACGGGGCGTCTTCGCCATCTAACGGATCTAATGGAAGCGCTTCACCTAATAGACCTCACCGACATGCTTTGCTGGTCGCGAGTTCTCCGCCTTACGCGATGCCTGCACAAGAATGTCATCCGTATGCTGGAAATACCGCAGAACAATTAGCTTCTAAATTGAATGAAGTAATTTTTATTTTAGTTTGTAATAATATTTTTGTGATACAATACAAGGTTTTGGAGCATGCACTTTTTTGAGTTACTCTGCTTCGGCATCAAACTGTTCTCAGCTGCTCCGACTTTAATTGCATTTGAAGTGAGAGCATTATAAATTTGTGTGCTCCAACTCCGAGTAAAAACCTGTTGCTCCATGTTCCTGCTTTGTGCTCCTACTCCTTGTTCTTGTTTCTACTTCGCTCCAAAGCCCTGATATAATAACCGAAAAACCATTTCAGAGAGGGATAAGTTTATCAATTCTATCCCCACGTAAAATACCCGCGCTTTTCCGTCTTTTCGAAAAAGCTGGCGGCGACCTGACGGCATCGCAAACGAAAAATTACGCAAAAGACCCTAGACATTTAGTTTTACTCAAAGGATTCAGGTTATTATTATTTGCATTCAACATTTTTTCAGTAGATTTTTTAAATAAAAATAATTTTATATATATATATTTTAGTCTTAAAGAAAGACCGTTGAGTCCTATACCTTCAATGACCGGTACACCAGCTGTTAATTTACCTTCACCGATTCAACAAACAGTTGGCGATTCACTAGTTTCACAACAACAACAACAACAGCAACAGCAACAGCAACAACAACAACAACAGCAGCATCAACAAGTACGTCATCGCTATATCCAACCATCTACTTCTAACATTCCATTTAATAAAAATAATTATCACCTCAAAGATGACAAACCCAGCGCAACGAGGAGTAGCCAACGCTCAGATCAATCTCAACCAGACTCAACAGAACCAGCTCAACATCCAAATGGGCGTCGGAGGAAGCCAAATCGGCGTCAGCCCGAACCAAATGGCGATGACGGGGAACCCCATGGGCGTCAATCACATGAACCAAATGAACATGGGAGGCACCCAAATGGGCGTGGGGCCCAACCAGATGAACGTCGGACAAAACCAAATAGGCGTCGGCCCCAACCAGATGAACATGGGGCCGAATCAAATGTCGCAAATAGGGCCAGGATCGATCATGTCTCAAGGCATGGGTGCGATGCAAGGCCAGCCTCAGGGTGCCGGTATGCCGTTCAGGAGTGCGCAAACGAATCAGGGTAACGTTTCCAATAGAAACTTGTGGTATTTTGAAAAATTGCACTGTATAAATATTAATGTTTCTCGACATTTTTCATTTCTCGAGAAACGAGAACTCTCACTTTCTTCAAAAGAAATTCTTGAGATTTTTTCTAATTCCGTATATATAATCACGGATTTATGTGTGTCTGTCACGGCTTTATCCTAATACTAGTATATAGGGCCAATGTTAATAACATCGGCTGTGGTTTTGTTAAGAAACAGAAAATGATAAAATGTGAAAACCTGTTTGGGTGAACTCGAAATGTGTACCCGATTTGAATATTTAATGTTTAATTGATAAAATCAAAATGGTTCATTTGTTATTTGTTTGTGACATTTAGGCGAAGCCGGAGGTAGAGGGTACCCAATGCCCGTATTCGATTTGAATATTTAATATTTAGTTAATAAAACCAGTTCATTTGTTATTGACACAATTACGACATAGGCAGTAGGTAATAAGCATCATATTATAGACGTTAACTGTATACGCATAATCATCATCATAAAAAAATTTAAAAAAAGTCGCGAGCGTCATCGACACAGACAGACAGATACACAAACACAAATCCGCTGTTATATATAGGGGATGGTCTTTATGCATATACAGTTAACGTCTATAATATGATGCTTATTACCTACTGTTCTATAGAAAAGTTTGAAAATCTCAGAACCCTCTAGCGATAATTAAATATTTTCACATTTTATCGTTTTCCGTTTCTTAACAAATTTCATTTTATTTTTTCTATTTTAATATAAAAAATTGACATTATATTGTGTTATCAATATATTTCTTCAAACTTTACATTCTCAGCCAATGTTATTAACATCGGGCCTATATACTAGGAAAATTCTCGAGATGGAATTCTTCAGAAGAAACTCTAATAAATATCGAATATGTTGTCAGGTATGGGAATGGTGATGAATCGTGTGATGTCCCCGCACCTAGCTGGTGCTCATCAGTTTGCACAAGGACCGCCGCCGGTTTATCATGCTACACAACAGCATCGAGTTAGTGTTATTTTGTTTCGTATAAACATCGGTTTGTTTCAATCGAAATCTCTATTGAATTGTTTAATATTTTAGGTAAGTGTAAGGGGTCCGTCGTGGCTGCCGACGACGCCCGGTGTTCAACGGCCTGGGTTTCCCAATAATACCGGTTCACAACCGAGCGCACTCTTGTCTCAATTAGCGTCGCCGCCACAACCTCCGTCACATCATTCAATGCCGCATCATATGCCTAATCATCAAGGTAAACAATTTATTTTGAATGGTTTGTTATGTAATTAACATTACTTTAAAAGTAGTGTTTTGTACTTTTATTAAATTTCGTATAAATATTTCAATTTCAGGATTACCATCACAACAACATGCCCAACAACTTCGCATGCAACAAATGATTGGAGCAGCGCAGCAGCAGCAGCAACAACAGCAGCAGCAGCAACAACAAGCACAGCAGCAGCAACAACAACAAGCTCAGCAACAACAACAACAGCAGCAGCAACAGCAACAAGCACAGCAGCAGCAGCAACAAGCACAGCAGCAGCAACAAGCAGCACAACAGCAACAGCAGCAAGCCCAACAGCAACAGCAGCAAGCCCAACAACAACAAGCACAGCAGCAACAACAACAACCCTCACAACCGCAACAACAACAGCAGCAGCAACCGCAACAAGCACAGCAACCTGCAACAGCTCAAGCCAATCAGGGAGTTTCTACACCTCAGCAACAACAACAACAACAGCAGCAGCAGCAGCAACAACAACAACAGCAGCAACAGCAACAAACTCAACAGCCAGGTAATTAATATACATATGTGAATATCCAAAAATTATATCATTTATTACTGTTTTTTTATAAAATTTGCATTTTTTCAACGTCAAGGTCCTGCAGGGACACCTGGAACAGTCAACGCTCCTGGCACACCAGGTACACCTGCCACTGGCATTACAGGTGCAAGTGGGCGGACGTACATATGGAACGGCGTGTTGGAATGGTTCGAGAAAGGCAAAACTCCCAATGACCAACAGAAAATCACTCGGCAGGTCCCCTGTCAGGTTTCAGCTAATGTTAGAAATGGTGAACCAGAACTGTGAGTCGTCTTCTCTTTGGCGATGTTCTCGAATTATGAACGCCTTCTGATTATCGTAATTGTGTTGTAGGAAAGCTGATTCGTGGCCTCCCAAGTTGATAATGCAGATAATGCCTAAACACCTCATCGGTAGTATAGGTGGTAATTATTTGAGAGATTCGAAGTCTGTTTTGTTTCATCCTCAAATGAACGAAGCTCTCGAGTCTTTGACTAAAGTTATGGTCAGCGGTTTCGTAAGTCTCACATTATATTAAAAATAAGTTACAATATACGATTATTTCTAAGACTGATTATTATTTTTATTATGATAATAGGCTGGATGTGTTCATTTCACTCCCGTTTCTCCCGCCACATGTGATATTAAAGTTTTAATTTTACTTTACACGCCGGATAAAAAAGCATATTTAGGATTTATACCCAACAATCAAGAAACTTTCGTAGATAGACTCAAAAAAGTTATTCAACAACAAAAAATTACTCAAATGATAGCTAAGCAAGGACAGGTGCTTTTTCGGTTTTTTTTTTTTAATAATATTTATAAATTAAAACAATGAATATTTTATATGTTTTTCATTAGGGTTCTGTATCTGGTACTCCTGCGTTGCAAGATACTCCTACATCACAGCCTGAAACTTCTCTTCCTGTAAATATTTAATATATAATTATATTTTTTTAAATTGCATACAATTCAAAATACATATTTTAATATTAGGGTAACATTATGATGTCTCAAACGAACACTTTGGCTATGGGAGGAGGTCAACTCGCCCAAACTGGAGGACAAACACAATTGCCAACTAAACTAGTAGGACAAATTCAAGTGATAATCTTTCTTCAATATATATTATTGCAAAAATTTGAAAAGATTCAAATCAATTTCTGAAATGTAGGGTATGCAACCTGGAGGTGCCGGAAGAGGAGCGGGAACTCCTGGCGGAACTACAAATACTCCAGGACAACAACAACAAATATTCGGCACTCAACATATCGAAGCTGCAAGACAACAAAACTTAGAAAAAATTTTAAAAGTAATAAAGACTTATTTTCGTGATCGTTTCATAAAATTGCGTATTCATGAAATCAATTTTTATTATCGAATATAGCTTCAGCAAACATTAGAAGCTGCTCAAAGACAAGAAGTTCAATATAAGACGCAAATGGATCTGATGAACAGTGTTCGACAAATACAAGATAGTTTGCAAGTTGCTCAACAACAAGAGCATCATTTCAAGCAGATGGAGGTACTATTCATTCATTTATATTAATATAAACGTTTCATTATAAAAAAATCAACTTCTAGGCTCAAATGATACAAATCAATCATGGCGGAGGCAACGCAAATCAAGGCACAGGCACGATGGGACAAAATCCCAACCTGATGGTCCAAAACCAAGTGCCGATGAGCCAAAGCCAAGTTTCGATGGGACAAAACCAGGTAGCGATGGGTCAAAGTCAGATTCAAATGAATCAAAATCAGGCAGGACTTAACCAAAACCAAATCGGGATGGGTCAAAACCAAGTCGGCATGGGTCAGAATCAGGTGGGTATGGGCCCGAACCAGATCGTCATGGGTCAGGGACAAGTCGGTTTAGGTCAAGGTCAGGTCGGCATGAACCAAGGAACGATGATGTCCCAAGGACCGGGACAAGGTCCGGGATCCGCGCCCGGACAGCAACAAGTATCCTCAGGTTATTCCCACGTCTAGCTTTAGTTTTCTCATCCACGATCAGTTTCATATTGATTTCGATGACAGGTGTTCCGATGAGTGGCGCTCCCGGCAGTCGGATGATGCGCCCCGTGATGTCGAGCAACCCCGGCCTGAGACACCTCCTCCAACAGGTATTCAACTCCACATATTGCCGAGTCTTAACTAATCATTTGAACATAGCGTGAATTTTGATTCTAATATTCCAAAGGCATGTTATCTAAAAATTCGCTTTTAAAAATATCTTCCGTGCATTTCTGCATGCCACTTTTGCCTCATTAATATATAATTTTATGCGGCTAATATACATTTAACCTTCAAAGTGTCGATGCCAGTAGTACTTTTTTTTTGTTTCGAAACGTCTCGGCGAGGGATTCCGAAAATATTAACATTTGCCGATGCCGGTATTGCCGAAAACACTTGCCAAGTCTGGTACTATCGGTTTTTACTTGTATTGATTTATTGATATAATCAATGTGAAAAATTCAATTGAAAAACAATAAAGTGCTCATTAATTAAAATGACCACTACAGTATAAGGCGATCAATTTTCAGAAATTTCTAGATATTTGCCTTAAATTTTTTCTTTACAACAAGTTTTGTTTTTTAACCAAAATAGTTAATAATTTCTGTTTTTGACATAATTTTTCTTTTAACGAGCAATTTTACTTTCCCTGTACTGAGGGAGGTATGTCAAAGACCTCATATTCACAATTTTCACGATAATTAATTTGATTATTCATACCTTAGTTTAAAGTACCAAATATTGCATCTATTCAGATACAAATATACGCATCTTTTCATTTTAAATAATGCGTTAATATGGAAAAAAAATTATGAGTATTTTTTACTCTTCGTCGGAACCTCGTTATATTTTTATATACTCCGTACAGGAAGAGTTAATAATTCTCTTTTATTTTGGTATCAGTCTATTTCGTAATACAGTAAACTTCCATATAACGTCGAGATTACAGATTACAAGATACAGTAAACCCCCCTATAAAGTAAACTGCTTGTTTCAAATGAATTTAGATGATAAAGGGGGACGTTATAGGGGGATTTACTGTACCGGTACCAGTAGATTTTAATCAAAAACCAACAGTACCTCTTTTAACCTCTTGTCGGAATCCCATTATGTTTTTAACACTCCGTATAAATAAGGGCCAATAACTCCTTTTATTTCGATATCGACCGGTAGTCTATTTTGTAATACCGTCAATACCTTGAATCGATTTTCAGTCAAAAATCCGTAAACGGTTTCGGTAATGCCGGCACCGGAATCCCTGGCCTCAGCGTTTCAGCGCCAAGCGTCACACTTTGAGGATTAAAGCTGAGTAATCAAATAAATATCACATGTTTTTGTATCTGATATACAGCAGGTGCGCGCGAGAGGCCGTCCACCGGCACCCGGTGGCTTAAGGCCTCCGAATCAACACATGTAGCCGATCGATCTACGATAGTGATAAATTGTCAACAGTTCTCAGCCTATTATATACTATATGAAATAATCGATGTTTTTCTTTTCGTTTAGTCACAAAAGTTTTGTTGGACGATCGAAATATATATATATATACATATTTTTGTTTCCTTTTTTTCATATTTATTCGATAAGTTGAGAACCGTTATCTGTACGATACTAATATTTTTGTAGTTTTTCAAATTCAATAAATTGCACGTTTTCGATATATTATATGAACGACTGATTGATATTTTTTTCAATATTGTTTTTTTTTTGTATGCAACATCTGTACGATACTTTTGACAAAGTGATATATTTTAACTGTTCCGTTTGTATACGATGTAAGTGTTCGAGTACCTGTTTAGTTTTAAAAAATATCAATAATGCACGTTGCACACCATGTAAGATTCTTAACGTTGTTTTATAATAAAAAAAATATATAGATTACGTTATTTATTTGATGCTTGTTAATTTGACTATTGCTTAGTATTATATTTCCTGTGTAATTATCCTCGAATCCATCGAAGCACATTCCTGTTTTATTTATTATGTACGCACGCTTAAGATCCGTTATTTTTTTTTTTCAATAAAACATCCCAACTAACACTTTGCTTTTTATTTTTTTAATTTGCATCACTTTTTTTCTGTCCAAACTCGCTTCTTTCGCTTCACTTTTGTTTGATTAATCAATAACATCCTTTCTTGGCATGTTGATTTGATGCACGTGATAACATTTGGCATACAATGATACACGTTTGGAAGTGAGTAATTTATTGCTCTTATCAGCAGCCGCAGTACCGTCCCGGAAGTGGTCTCAGCGGACAGCGGCCTCCGCAGTCTCAGCAATCTTCGCAACAATTCGAAGACAATTCCTTCATGTTTTAAGAATTTTTTTCTCGAAATATTGTAATCGAAAGTGATACTGATACTGAATATTGCAATAGGATTTTTTAAAATTTTATATTAAAATAATTTATTTGTACTCCGATAGGTGTACTTTTGAAAAAAAAACTATTTCGTTAAATATGTATTTTTAACAATTTTAAAGTGATTTATATAATAAACATAAATATTTTTAGATCAGTTGGTCATACATTTAATAATTCATAATAATGTGTATTTTTTCGATAGAAGATTTTAAAATACAAATCAATGACACTTAAGTATTTTAAAATGAATGTGTACATATGTCTTTTTTATGTATTAAAAATAAATTATAATCAAGAGTCTTATCAATTATTTACTCTGAATGGAATTTTGACAGATTTTTCAAATTATAACAAATCTAAAACAACTTTTTTGCTATAAATTGGCAACTACTGCAATAATATACAATTAATCACACATAATACACAAGTATAGTTCATTTTGCAAGTTAGCACAGTTTTACTTCTTACAATTAAATTAACTACTCACGACCCAGTCCAACAATAAGAATTTTTTAAATGCAACAACGCTCTTCTTTATTCATATTACACGAACCAAAATCATAAAAAAAACTTATGATTTTGATATCCAATAAAATCATACTGATTCTCGATCATTTGTAGTTCTCGACAAACATTCATCGTTCTCTCATTTGTAACATTTAAAAATAGCCAAAAAACAACAATAATTTTCATTTCCATCCATCTAAACTGGATATTGATAATAAATTCTTAACACAGATAATATTCTATACATTTAAATAAAACGAAATTGTCATGAATATTTTAAGTATAAAGAGTTCTTAGAATATGAATGTGTAGGTATATATGCATAGTCCGTTTCTAACGGCCGGCCGTTTCCAACCGTAACAACTACCTAGAACTAGTAGTGTGCAATATTATGCATTATGACATAGGACTAAACGCTCATATTTAAATCCGTGAATACGCGTTTATGTAACGTTCTGGGTTTGAGTCACTTTTAAAACGCCACTAGTGTGTGAATTGCTGCCACCCAAATTTGCCACACAAAATTTGTTTTGGTGTTCTTTTACAGCTCTGGCAATACGTAATTGGCGATCTATTTGGATCTAAATATCGGTAAAGTTCTGCTAAATATCGATTGGAGAAAATTTTATTGGTAAGTTTAGTGATATTATTGTTATGGTAGAATTATTGTAATGACAAGGTTGGCACACCTACATTAACATCCCTTCGTATCGCTGCGTCGTATCAGAAGCTTAAGGTTTTTATGACGATTATAATCACCCCCTAAGGTAAAATTGATCTGATTGATTGTGCTATGTTCGAATTGCGTCCGCACGTTTGACATTTCATACGATCGATGGTCACATGTGAAATTACTAACGATAACGAAAAAATACCGGCTTCAACAAAAATCAATAATACGGTTTTAACGTTTGAGAACTGTTGAAAAGGTATACCAGCGCATGCGTGTGATCACCGATGCGACACATAGAAATCAATCACGTCATAAGTGCATCCCCTATAATAGCGGATTTTTGTGAGTGTATCCGTCCGTTCGTTCGCGTGTTCGTTCGTTCGATGACGCTCGCGACTTTTTCGCGAATATGATCTTTATGTATATACAGTTAACGTCTATAATATGATGCTTATTACCTACTGCCTCTGGCTTTGCCTATATGTATGTCATAATTGTGACAATAATAAATGAACTGGTTTTATTAATTAAATATTAAATATTCAAATCGAGTACGGGCATCG
>JAOXNN020000028.1:119736-152176 GCA_028571205.2 Hydropsyche betteni | reverse complement strand
AGCGATTGATACTCCAAAGCGAAACCCTTTGGCGATAATTAAATATTTTCACATTTTATCGTTTTCCGTTTCTTAACTTTTTTATTTTATTTTTTCTATTTTATTTTAAAAAATTGACATTATATTGTGTTATCAATATATTTCTTTGAAATTTACATTCACAGCCGTTGTTGTTAACATCCGGTCTATATACTAGAAGTATTATATTTATGAGCCTTAAATCGTTGAACATTAAGGGAGTGTTCTGATTTAGAAATTTGAAAAAAAAAAAAAACGATTTTTTTTTTCTTTCATATTTCTAAAGTCAAAACCATACGATCTCAAACCTATTTTCCCCATGCCCAATATTTTATTTTTCGTGGACCCCCTCCCCAGGATGCCTAATAGTGAAGTTTTTTAAACTTTTTAATACAAATATGAACACAATGCGACAGGTTTTTGGTATAGTGGACAATTATAAAAAAAGATACACAATTTTTACTATCTTTGTTGAATATTTTAATGAAAATCATTAGATTTAAACATAAAACAAGTAAACATTTGAATGTGGAATGAAACAAATAAAAACATGATAAATTTTTTACATAAAATGAATACATGCTGTTAATGAGAGGAATGAACCTGATGCTCCTGAAATCTCCAAGTTCAGTGATTTGCAACTGATATCTTTTTTTCGAAAGAAAATTAGGATTGGTAAAAAAAATGTGGGTTTTAGTTATTATTAGTGACTTTGTTCGCAGTTTAAATGAATCTGATTCGCGGACCCCATTTTTATTTCTTCCAGACAGGGACACCCAGCCGCTCGGCGGGACCATGGATTCTAAAAAAAAAATTTTTTTTACTATTTTTAAAAAATTCGTGAAGGTCAAAAAAAGAGGCCGGAAACAATTTTTTTTTTCAAATCGTCGCCATTTTGTGAAAAAATTTTTTTTTTCTAAGATCCTGACCATAGCGACGTCTTTACTAATCAAGAATTTTTCTATTTTTTTGTTTTAAAACACTACAAAGTTTGGAATCTTAAGCACACCACAACATACCTTTTTTTTGGCCCCCACTTTACAACATCATAACTCGATGAATTTTTGAGTTTTTTTTTTGCAAAACTATTTTGTATTCTTAAAATTATGTTTAAAGATGGACGGTAAAAAATTTTTTAGTTTTTTTTTTATTTTATGCGAAAAAACGCATGAAATTTATGCTTCTAAACCAGAATACCCCCTAAAGCTCAATAAGGCAGATTTGGACGTTAAGAACGGTATACATATACATATTTTAATTTTAGAACTACCATCACAACAAAATGACCAACAACTTAAACAGCAAGCGCATCAGCAACAACAACAATCCGCAACAACTGCAACAACTGCAACAACTGCAACAACAGCAGCAGCAGCAGCAGCAGCAGCAGCAGCAGCAACAGCAACAGCAACAGCAACAAACTCAACGGCCAGGTAATTAATATACACATGTGAATATCCTAAAATTATATCATTTACTGGCGGTAGTACCCAGCGTTGCTCGGGATTTAAATTTTAAATCAAATTATTTTTTCAATTTAATTTTTGCGGACCGTCCCGTTTTGGCTTTTGAAAAATATGGTCAGCATATTTTAAAAACACACAAAAACCTTCTCGACAAAAAAACATTTTTTTTTATATAGGCGGGGAACATTTTTTTACGGACCGTCTCTTGTTTTGGGTTCTGGGAAATATGTTCACTCTATTTTAATGATACAAAAACCTTCTCGACACAAAAATATTTGTTTTATATAGGTGGGGGAATATTTTTTTGTGGACTGTCCCGTTTTGGGTTCCAGAAAATGTGGTCACCCTATTTTAATGATGCTGAAAACCTTCTCAACAAAAAAAATACACATACATGCCAATTTTCACGGCGATTGGTCGAACGGTGTTGGAGTGAAATGGCAACAAACAAACGAACAAATATATATACAAACATCCATTTTTATATATATAGATTATTATGTTTCTTTACAAAATTTACATTGTTTTCAAGGTCAAGGTCCTGCGGGGACACCTGGAACAGTTAACGCTCCTGGAAATGCCACTGGCATCACAGATGCAAATAGGCGGACGTTCATATGGAACGGCACATTGGAATGGTTCCAGAAAGGAAAAACTCCAAATAACCAACAGAAAATAACTCAGCAGGTCCCCTGTCATGTTTCAGCTTTCATTAAATATGGTGAACAAGCACTGTGAGTCGTCCTCTCTTTTGCGATGTTCTTGAATTATGAATGCCTTTTTATTATGGTGATTGTATTGAAGGAAAGCTGATTCGTGGCCTTCCAAGTTGATAATGCAGATAATGCCTAAAAACCTCATTGGTAGTATGGGTGCCAAATATTTGAGAGATTCGAAGCCCGTTTTGTTTCATCCACAAATGAACGAAGCTCTTGAGTCTCTGACTAAAGTTATGGTCAGCGGATTCGTAAGTCTCACATAATATTAAAAATAAGTTTTAATATATGATGAATTCGAAGGCTGATTATCATTTTTATTATGATAATAGGTTGGATGTGTTCATTTCACTTCCGTTTCTCCTGCTACATGTGATATTAAAGTTTTAATATTACTTTATACCCCGGATAAAAAAGCATTTATAGGATTCATACCTAATAATCAAGAAACTTTCGTAGATAGACTCGAAAAGGTTATTCAACAAGAAAAAATTACTCAGCAGCAGCAACAGCAACAAATTCAACAGCCAGGTAATTAATATACACATGTGAATATCCTAAAATTATATCATTTATTGTTGTTTCTTTATAAAATTTGTGTTGTTTTCAAGGTCAAGGTCCTTTAGAGACACCTGAAACAGTCAACGCTCCTGGCACACCAGTTACACTTGCCACTGGCATCACAGATGCAAAAAAGCGGACGTACATATGGAACGGTGTATTGGAATGGTACAAGAAAGGAAAAACTCCAAATGACCAACAAAAAATCACTCAGCAGGTCCCCTGTAAGGTTTCAGCTTGCGTTGGATATGGGGAACAAGAACTGTGAGTCCTCTTCTCTTTTGTGATGTTCTCGAATTATGAATGCCTTTTTATTATTGTAATTGTATTGTAGGAAAGCTGATTTGTGGCCTTCCAAGTTCACAATGCAGATAATGCCTAAACACCTCATCGGTAATATAGGTGCCAAATATTTGAGAGATTCGAAGCCTGTTTTGTTTTATCCACAAATGAATGAAGCTTTTGAGTCTCTGACTAAAGTCATGGTCACCGGTTTTGTAAGTCTCACATTATATTAAAAATTAGTTATAATATACAATGAACTAGATGACTGATTATCATTTTTATTACGATAATAGGTTGGATGTGTTAATTTCACTTCCATTTCTCCTGCCAAATGTGATATTAAAGTTTTGATTTTACTTTATGCACCAGATAAAAAAGCATATTTAGGATTCATACCTAATGATCAAGAAACTTTTGTAGATAGACTCAAAAAAGTTATTCAACAACATAAAATTACTCAAATGACAGCTAAACAAGGAAAGGTACTTTTTTTGCTTTTTTTTTTTTAATATTTATAAATTAAATATATAAATACTTTATATGTTTATCATAAGGGTTCTGTATCTGGTACTCCTGCGTTGCAAGATACTCCTACATCACAAGATACTCCTACATCACAAGATACTCCTACATCACAAGATACTCCTGCATCACAAGATACTCTTGCATCACAAGATACACCTGCATCACAAGATACTCCTGCATCGCAAGATACTCCTGCATCCCAAGATACTCCTGCATCACAAGATACTCCTGCATCACAAGATACTCCTGCAACACAAGATACTCCTGCATCACAAGATACTCCTGCATCACAAGATACTCCTGCATCACAAGATACTCCTGCATCACAAGATACTCCTGCAACACAAGATACTCCTGCAACACAAGATACTCCTACATCACAGCCTGAAACATCTCTTCCTGTAAATATTTATAATATAATTATGTTTTTAAATTGCATACAATTCAAATTACATATTTTAATATTAGGATAACATTATGATGTCTCAAATGAATACTTTGGCTATTGGAGAAGGTCAACTCGCCCAAACTGGAGGACAAACACAATTGCCAACTGAACTAGTTGGACAAATTCAAGTGATAATCTTTGCTCAATATATAATTATTGCAAAAATGTGAAAAGATTCAAATCAATTTCTGAAATATAGGGTATGCAACCAGAAGGTGCGGAAGAGGAGTAGGAACTCCTGGAAGATCTACAAATACTCCAGGACAACAACAATAACAGCAGCAGCAACAACCACAACAAGCACAGCAACCTGCAACAGCTCAAGTCAATCAGGGAGTTATTACTCCTCAGCATCAATAACAACAACAACAACAAAAACAACAGCAACAGCAACAAAAACAACAGCAACAGCAACAAACTCAACAGCCAGATAATTATTTATCAATTTATTGCTCTTATCAGCAGCCGCAGTACCGTCCCGGAAGTGGTCTCAGCGGACAGCGGCCTCCGCAGTCTCAGCAATCTTCGCAACAATTCGAAGACAATTCCTTCATGTTTTAAGTTCTTTTCTCGAAATATTGTAATCGAATATGATACTGGTACTTATTATTCCAATAGGTGTACTTTTGAAAAAAAAAAACTTTTTATTTCGTTAAATATGTATTTTTAACAATTTTAAAGTGATTTATATAATAAACATAAATATTTTTAGATTAGTTGGTCATACATTTAATAATTCATAATAATAACATGTTGTTTTTCGATATAAGATTTTAAAATATAAATCAATGACACTAAAGTATTTTAAAATTAACAATGAATGTGTACATGTCTTTTTAATGTATTAAAAATAAATTATAATCAAGAGTCTTATCAATTATTTACTATGAATGGAATTTCGACAGATTTTTCAAATTATAACAAATCTAAAACCTATTTTAACTTTTTTGCTAGAAATTGGCAACTACTGCAATAATATACAATTATTCACACATAATACACAAGTATAGTTCAATTTGCGAGTTAGCACAGTTTTACTTCTTAAATTAACTACATACGACCCAGTCCAACAATAGGAGTTTTTTAAATGCAACAACGCACTATTCTTTATTCATTTCATACCAACCAAAATCATAAAAAAACACTTATGATTTTGATATCCAACAAAAGCATACTATGATTCTCAATCGTTTGTAGTTCTCCACAAACATTCATTGTTCTCTCATTTGTAACATTTAAAAATAGCCAAAAAAAAAATGATAATTTTCATTTCCATCCTAACTGAATATTGATAATAAATTCTTTACACAAATAATATTCTATACATTTAAATAAAACGAAATTTTCATGAATATTTTATGTATAAAGAGATCTCAGAATATGAATTTGTATATATGTAAAAAAATAATTACATAATAAACATGAAAATGCAAAATACAGTGGAAAACGTTGGGAAACTGGAACTAAAATATTTTTTCATGGTAAACTTTTTCGTGTTTAACAATTTCCACTGCATTTTATAAAGGGAATTATTTTATAAATTACATCCACCGTTCAAAAAGCAATTATTTCGACTCTTCCGCCCGACAGATCTAATGATATATTTGGATAAAGTTCGCAAAAATAGTTTAATATGAAAGGCAGATCTTAAGTAAATGCTTTGATAAATAAAAAGATTCATCGAACTTTAAAATTAATACAAAAAAAACTGGTTAAAAAAAAATTATTAGATTCCAGATATATAATTTTGACTCAAATTCATACGTACCAAGATTTAATATATAATGTACGATGAACACGAATTGTATAATTTCATAAATGAGAATTTAAAATATACACATTTCAATATTTCCAAAACCATGATATATAATTTGGAAGGTTTTTTACTACAACATATTTGAGCACATGATGCCATGATATTAAGTACGAGGCTATTCGATAGAAAAATGAATTCCAAAGTTTTATTGCGAGAAAAATTAATAAATTAAAAACTTTCGAAAAGAAAAACTAACTTATTTCATAGTAATGATAATTTACAATATATAATTCTTACAAAAATTACATTTTCTTTCCAATACAGAACGTATTTAAATAATTTTTTTTTCAAATAATCGTTGAATCCATATTCTACCGAATAATCCTGCATAATGAAATTATACATGTGTCGACTTCTCAAGCTGATAACTTTACGAAACATAAAGTCTAACACAACTAACATATTCAACTTTGTTTAGTCTTTATTTCATGTGTATTATTCTCTTCAGTAACCTTTGGTGTGTCTGACACAGCATCAAACGAATTCCCTATGATTTCTACCGTACGGCAAGCTCTTTTCTTGGGCACTCTGTAAATACGTTCAATAAGCGCTCTCGTGATACTGCCAGGTATGCGTTGATGTGTATCAATTAAACCTTCAACAGCATTAGCCACCTAGAATATGAAATTTTTTGTAAAACATTGAAAAATCTCGTTGTTTATTCATAAAAATTATGTACTTTAGCATGAAGTTGTTCCGGAGTCAAAGACGGGTCATATGGTATCGGTTTTCCGACGTGAGTGACCAATTTGACAGGAAAACCTCCGTATATGGGCATCAGAGGGATTCGTGTCAACGAATAGATTCGCATGAACAATCGTCGCAATATTCCTACTGTTCGAAACGCTTCTCTCACGTTCATCGTAAACAGCGGTACTATCGGCTATAAACAATTTTCTGATATAAAACACATTTATCAATCCGTTTCTCGTATAATTTGAGCAAAACTTACGACTTTTGCTTCTATGGCTACTTTGGCAAACCCTAAACGTTTCTTCCATAATAGTCTATAGTTCTCGGAACCGAATTGGGCTTCGTACATGCCTCCAGGTGAAATCGATAACAAATTTCCGTCTTTGAGAACACTTGCACATTGCTGAACTGTTCCAGGTATCACGTGAAAGCCTTCGAGTATAATTGACCATCCTGAAATTAAAATTTTTGAATATAATCATGATATTATGATGATAAGCTGCAACAAATAGCAAAACACGTTACCAGGAATTTTAAAAAGCAATCTATCGGCGACAGTATGAATTAATCTATTTCTATGAAGGTACAATTTGGCGATGAAATAATACATATCGATGGGCAAAGCTCCATGATAATAAATGAACAGAACCGGAGAATCTGCAGGAATGTTTTCTAAGCCAGATATTTCGTATCCTGTAAATAAAAAACATTATTCATACATGATGAAGCCCGTTGATATGTGTATTCTTTCACAAATGCATGCTGTATCTAAATCGCTCAGAGAAAGCATACACGAGAATATGAATGAACATGTTAACTAGAGAATGCACGAACCATCTTTACCAACTTAGGTAATGTACTAAGAAAATCAATCGCAAATAGAGTAATACTAAGTAGCAAAACTCAAGAAATTCATCAGTCAAATGGCTCAAATTTCATTCATTGTATGTTTTAGTTAATCAATGCATTCTCTCGTTAATTTATACTTTCTCTGTTGATAATGTATGAGAAATCTAGTACTAAGCACTTTCTCTAAAACTTAAGCGCACCTATACATTTTCTAGACGATGTATGTATTTGTTACAGTTTGAGTGTTCACTTTGCTTGTGCACAAACAAACTAGTCTGTTTATACACCTTCAAAACGGCTCTAGTCCAATTTTTGGTATGGTACGACAATTTAAGTTGTTTGCACTCAGATAACGCTCTTATGCTAAATATTATTAAGGTGGAAATTGTCATGTCAACTATTGATCGAGAAATACGAGTAGTGCCTACCCGTTCTGACAATTTGAACTTTGAAAGTTTGTTTTGAACACGTTTTCACAACTCAAGCTAAAACGCTAACCTAACCTAACCCAAATTGGTACTTATGACGTTTGTTTTTAGCTTAGACGCAATTATATGTAGATAAAATTTGACAGTTGACATTAAAACTACAACAGATAGTTTGAGTACATCCAAACTAGTATGGGTATAAACAAACAAAAGTGAACACTTGAACTGTGACATTCACGAGGATGAAAACTTTAACATATACAATCGTTTAGTTTTTTGAAGCATATAATACAAAATGGATGATATACCGTGCCATAACCATCCGTGGGCATCCCATACTGCTGCTACGGCCTGTCGACTTCTATGTTTCCAATCCGATGTATTAACTAGCCTTTGCCTGCGCAAAATAATCAATATAATATTGGAAAATTTAACTATTCACATGCATAACTCATTTCAAAATTACCTGTTGAACCTGTAAATATGGAATATAATGGCACTGATGTAAAATAGTACGACGATGACTATTGGAAGCAAAAACGTGATCAGCAACGGCATCAACAACCATGATAACCACAAGGAATAATCAATATCGATATAGTCAACTGCAACAAAAAAAAATGACGCATTTATTTAAAGTTTGTCGAAAAAATGTAACAAATGACGAAACAACGTTCATAGTTTTTCGTTGTGAAAAAGTTCAAAGATTTCTTTTTAACGTATAATTTGGTATTTCTCAACATCGTCATTAAGCTCTGCAAAAAAAGTTTCTTTCATCGAACAAATAATAAAACGAACGCTTTTCATTCAGAAGAATGAATAAAAACGTATTCATTTTTCAAATCGAAAAATATACAATAAATTATTATATTCTGAGATTACGACTGACATTTCGTATTTACAGGTCATCTCGAACTTCTTGTTGACCTTCCAATTTTCATTTGAACGCTCCAATAGTTCTAGAATATCTCAGATTGATGGCAAGGGTCAACGAGGTGTCGCGGATTCTACTGTTTCTCGCTACCGGCTATCACCAAATCTGACCCGTGGGTCAGCGAGTTACTTATTGGCTCGTTTCTAAATGGATCTTTTCAAGTTCAATAACAAAACGATTATTTTTTTACATC
The DNA here is from genome assembly GCA_028571205.2 of Hydropsyche betteni. Lineage (NCBI taxonomy): Eukaryota > Metazoa > Arthropoda > Insecta > Trichoptera > Hydropsychidae > Hydropsyche > Hydropsyche betteni. The sequence continues at coordinate 143,244 of JAOXNN020000028.1, read as the reverse complement.
GCGAACGAATTAAGATAAACTGCAGCTTATTTATGCAACTTTGCTGAATTATTTTTGATGCGCGTTTTCTATATTTTTTCGATGGAAGAATAAGTCGGTTTTGTTTGATAAGCGAAAATCGATACGGCCGGTAAATGGATGATTGAGATATAGATATTCCTCAACTTATGACGGAGATATGTTTCTGAATCTCAGTGTTGTGAGTTAAATTGATTGTACGTTAAACCGATCGTAAGTTAAATTGATCGTAAGTCAAATCGATCATAAGTCAAATCGATTGTAAGTCAAATCGATTGTAAGTCAAACCTTCATAAGTTGAGAAATACCAGTATTTGAAAGATATGACTTTCAATACGTAATCTTTTCGAAAATTATCTTAATGTATCTAAGAAAAGATTATATAGTCAACAATATACAATCAAATCTATAAATTTCACTCTTTTTTCACATAACTAGTGATCGATAGAAACGATAAGACTAAACTATAGAATTAGTATAAAAAAATCATTTAAAAATTCAAATCAAACTATTAACTTATAATTAAACTCAAACTGTTAATAAAAATAAATTTTATTAAGAAATAAATATAAAATAATGAAAATACGTCCAAAACTCTTTTTACACGGTTTTGAAATTACGTAAGAATAGATTATTGCTTATACACTATTTTTTTTTTTACTATAACACAATTCAAAAATATATAAAATATATTATTATGTCACAACGATACCAAAACAGTCTAGTATACAATTAAAGTTACGAAATGAAAATTTGCGATGACTTAACATAGCAAAATTATACATTTTTATGAAACACGTTTAAATTTGAAATTCCGTCCCCACTGATATAATCTATCTTCATTTTTCATATATTCACCATACTTTTTTTCAACACAAAACATACCCCTTGTATAAAAAGAGACTTGGACGTACCACAATTTCAATCCATGCATCAAAAACACAAGCAAACAATATTATATTGAAAAAAAGTAAAATGCTTACGATAAAAAATTGCACAATAAAACAAAATTGGTCCAACGGCTATTTTGTGCACATTCAACAACAGACTCGGATAAGAATCGCTCATTTTGAAGACTTTTGAAAAACACTAGCGAACAATAACCGGGATTCACTTGACTTGAAACATGTTTCGGGATCTTAAGCTCGTCATTTGCAAAAGAAAGGTATTGACTGGTCGAACATCATAATGCCACTGAACCGTCCGAAATTACATAAACGAATATATAATACTATGCGAGATAGTGGCCGTAAAAAAGCGACGCGAACGAATGTGCTTTGTTTTCAAAACAGTACAGAGGTGTTTAGATCGGCACGTTTATTGCACAATTGAAATGTATCGGTCGGTTTTAGACGTTTTGTAACGATCGAACTTTAGACTGGGTTTATGTCGGGGGTTTAAGCAATATAAGCGCTTTTAATTTTAGCTTCGAAAAGGTTTGTATGTATTTTTTTTAAATTGAATATTTAGAATTCAGTTTAGCGAGTTATAAAATGTTTTGAAAATAATTTTTGTATTATATATGTGGCACAGACCGTGTATATTTGATCTAATCTAACCTAACCCAAAATTTAGCTCAACACAACCTAACTTTACCTTATAAAATTCAATGGCTACTATTTAAATGGTCAGAACTTAAATACGATTTTTATCCCATTTATCAGAATGTATTCGACATTGATCAGAATTTTAATCATGTTTTGGTCAGAATTTTAATCGAAAAGGTCAGAATAAACTTTGAATGGTCAGAATTTTAATTGGGTTTGTCAGAATTTATATTAAATGATCAGAATAACATTAAAACCCTAACCTATTCTGACCGTTTCGTTATTGAATTCTGACCATTTATTATTTTATTCTGACCGCTTTTGATTAAAATTCTGACCAAAACATGATTAAAATTTTGACCATTTAATTTTTTGCCAAATTTAATAACTTGTCAACGGCTAAATTACAGATAGGAATTAGTTTATATTTCAGAATTTCAACTTCGGCCATTTACAAAATTATTGGGAAACTGAAAAAAAAAACTAACCTAATCCAACCCAACTCCCGACAACGTGAATTTATGACTGATCCAAATATACATGAACTGAAATACACTTGGACTGTGACATATGAGCTTCTCTAAACGTGAATAATAGAAATCTATTAATGAATAATTATGAATGATGTATTCATAATCCATTAAATTTCTTTACGATTATACAAAAAAATTGTATAGAAAACTATGAAAAAATACTAATTTTACAAAGAAATCTGCAAATTTTTAACTTTTTCATTAATTTGGAAATTTCAGATATCATCAACATGCTGGATAAAAGAAAACAAGGAATATATCTATTAAAATGATTTTGTTACGATGGAGTCAATCGAACATCAATAACAAAAGTTTTTTTATTACGTGAAAACTAATTTGGAGATAGGCAGTTCTAAACTGGATCTAACTTTTACTTTATACGATTGTATAGACGATGACGATGCATAAGCAAAAGAGAAATTTCAATTTAGATCAAACAGTATTCAACTCGGTAATCATACATTGAAATCTATTTTAGTTTTTTGTATTGAAATATACAAAGGTTCATCTTCTCAACAAAAATTACGAGCGATAACATTAAAGCACTTATTGTGTACACAATAGTAAAAACTATTTTGAAATTACGTAATTCAAACGTGTGGTTCAAGGATTTGAATCAGTTGGAAACAATAGTCGAAATATTTGTGACGATATTTGATTCGCCACTGAAAAGATATTAGAGGTTCAAACTCATTATTGATGACCCCGAATTTGTTTATCATGTTAACAGCGACGATAACGTTTCGTTGAGGTGAAATGTAAAAAAAAATTGAGATACATACAAAAAAATGTGTAGAAACGGCAATTACGTATATAATGTGGCTGATGAAAGATCGAAGGGTTCGGAAAAGTCGTAACTTGTTCATTTTCTATCGTATTTATTTTATTTTTTATTAGATATATATAGAATCTTACGGAAATTGAAATGGTTATATATTATGTCGAGTAATAGTTAAAACTCGTAGGATTTTCTATTTTAGTTAAAGATTGATTATCGAATGTCAACAATGCACCGATTATTACATTTTTAGGTATGTGATTGATACTGATATGTTTTCAGTGACCCAAAATCAGCAGTTTTGTACTCGTTTAAATGAAAATAGGTCTCGTCATTTATTATCAATTGATTTTGCATTAAAATATTGCCGGTATTTTCTCTCAGTTGCAATAATTGATCTTCCATCGGAATAGTTACACCTAATGAGTTTTATAGCTGCTAAAAATTATGCATTCTCCAAGTGTTTTTTTTTATAACTTGTAAAAAAAGAAAATAAAAATGAACAAATTTTAATTTTTTCAAACTCTTCATTCTTTCGATGGTCTTCGTATTATCGTATACGAAAAAATTATTATGATTTCAAAAAAAAATATTAACAAATGGAACACAAAAAAACTAGTTTGATAGTTCGGTAAACAATATCTTACATTTCACAATAGAAAGTATAACGACTATGTAAATTTTGTATCGATTAAACATTAGTCAGAACATCAATAATATCTTCACATCGTACATTTTTATCATCGTTAAACTATCGATCGAGCATTCTCTTATGTCAGTACATCCGCAACGTATATTTTCATCGCCGTACAATAGTCACGGTGTTAAAAAGGTTATCGCCGCGTTAATGATTTGCAACTAAAAGAGCAGGGTTTACATTAGTGCATAACAATCGCCAAGTTATCATGTATCAAAAGCCTCGTGCAATCACCAATAACATAACAATAACAAACCTTCGAATTCTCTATCCATAGCTACTTCGACAACTCAAACTTAGCCGAAAACACAACCTATCGGCGACCGTCGACTTGAATGAAAATTGATAAACAGAACAACAAAGACATGTATTCAAAGAACAACAAAGACCAAAGACATATTCGACTAGGCTACTTTACAAAGGGGGTGCTCCGTCAAAGACCTGTGATCGAATATATGTAATTGGCGATGGTGGACAGCAGGGCCATGGTGGCGGAGCGCCCAGAGCATCACTGGCGAGGGCGGAGGCTCCTCTGGGGCCCTTAGACTGCTTCGGCGGTCTACCTACATATCCTCGAGCTCTGAACGGACAACTGTCATCTTGCGGGTTTGGGCAGTTTTGGCGATAACGGTTCGATTGAGTGCCATTATCGATTTTTATCGTTTGGTTTTGAACGACTACTGTTTAAATGGTCAGAATTTAAATACGATTTCGGTCAGAATTTTTATTGCATTTATTAGAATTTTTTTGATTTCGGTCAGAATTTTAATCAAAAAGGTCAGAATAAATATTGAATGGTCAGGATAATATTAAGAACCCTAACCTATCCCAATGAAGTCATCATCATCATCGTCGTTGTCGACCCGTTTTGTGCTCACTGCAGGACAAGGTTTCCCCATCGAATATTGGGGGTCTAGGCTATATACCTTATCCGAGAGCCAACCTCGTATCGAAACCCAGTGGAGTAGCGAGGATATTTGGCGCTCAGGGAAAAACACTCTAATTTGCAACCCCCCGGCTGCTCTTTTCTCCAAAGGAAACATATACCCTAATCAGGGTTTGGGTAAGGTGACCATTCGCACTGGTTTTATCAGTACGATATTAGTTTTTTTGGCATTGGTCCTGATCAGTTGTAAAATAAAACCAATACAGATTTACCCATATCTAAGTATTGTTCTGGCTGACGTCTAATTATTAGACTAATAACATTATTTTTTCTTTGAGTTATATTTGCAGAAGCCGCCGAAATCAACATTTTGATTGTTGAAATTTAAATTTATCGATTGAAACATGTTGGTAGCACAAACCTGTGCGTTGATTAAAAATGTGTACTGGTTTTTGCTTTAAAAAAATGGTCACCTTAGGTATGGGTGCAGGTCAGCTCACCAACAGCAAGGTGGACAACGGTCAAGTGGACGAATGCAAATTAAAAACGCGCCAACTGGACACACGCAAAGTGGACAAACGTTAACCGACCATCGAACGTTTTTAAAATAGCGTATAATTCAATGTTAAGGTGACCATTCGTACTGGTTTTACCAGTACAGTACAGTTAGTTGTAAAATAAAACCAGTACAGATCTACCCATATATAAGTGAATGTGTTGGCGTAGCGGGAGTATATAGCGCCTAGGGCAAAACACAATTTTCGAGTCTACCCCCCTCCCCCCGAAACGCAATCTCTAAAAACTCAATAATGAACGTATTGCTAAAAAAAGTGATATATGAAAATTCAATCCCTACTCCCCCCCCATAAATTTTTTAAAAATATGTAATGGTTTTACTTTGAAAAAAAATGGTCAACCTTATTCAATGTGTACATACTTGAGCTACGCATCGTAAATATAGTATATAAATAAACATTTAATATATGTATTTTCAAGCAAAGAAATACAATTGCAATTAATTGCGTATGTTTTCATTCGAAAATTACGTGCATTCCAATGAGAATATTAACCCCGACGGAGAAATATTAATAAACTTTAACAAATGTAAGAAAAGTTTATTTAGACCATAATAACGTACTTTGAAATTAATTGAATGGATGACTTATGTTGTATATGTTACAGTTTGAGTGTCCAATTCGTTTATGCACGAACAAACTAGTCTGTTTATACACCATGTAACAGCTCTAGTCCAATGTGATACGGCAATTTAAGTTGTTTGCACTCAGATAACGCTCTTATGCTAAATATCAATAAGGTAAAAATTGGTATTGTCAATTAATAATCGAGAAATACGCGTAGCGTCTACCCGTCGCGTCAGTTTGAACTTCAAGAGTTTGTTTTGAAAACGTTTTCACAACTCAAGCTAAAACGCAAACCCAACCTAACCCAAGCATGATACTTCTGATGTCTGTTTTTAGTTTGGACGCAATTATATGTAGGTAAAATTTGACAGTTGACACTCAAACTAAAATCAATAGTTTGGGTATACCCAAACTAGTATGAATGTAAACAAACAAAAGTTCACACTTGAACTGTGACATATTAAATTTTTGGTATCATTTTCACCCCCTATGACCTAGGGAGGGGGAGGGGGAGAAACGATACAGGTCTAGGTATTCTCCCGTAGGTTTTCACCTCATACCGTTTTCTTCCTTTATTTCGATTTTTACCCCTCTAGGTTTTTACCTAGTATTGTTTTCACCCCGCATCGTTTCCTTCTCGAATTATTTTCATCGCGAAATCTCTCCCTGTATCGTTTTCCCCCTACACCGTTTTCACTTCCCTAGGTGAAGAAGTTTCCTGGATTCTGCCTCTGAACCGCTGGTTCAGGTAGCCATAGAAATTTTTAAATATTAAAATTTTGTTAAATACGATAATATATTTATATTCAAATAGAATGAGAAAACTGAGAAAAACCTTACAATTAAGAAATAATATCTATCTCGTTTTGCGTTCTAAATACAATTAAATGATATTTCCGTAATTGGTTAGCTTTTCAAGTAAAAATGTATTACTCATTTCTAAATTTATACCATTTACGTAAGCATTTTCGTTAATTGATTTATTGAAGCTTAATTTGTTCTCATTGTACTTTGAGCAATACGTATTCTTACAAAAAATATAACAGGAAAAAAATAACAAACTTTTTCAGTGATAATGATCGTTTTTAAAATACTTAGATATTCACATCATCTTTACACGAACGATTTTTCTGTATTTGTTAGCATATTTTAGAAAGAAATAAGAATTCATAATATGAAATAACAAAAAAAATGATTTCACACTTGACGAATAATCATTAACGATTTTATTTGATTATCATTATAATAAATAATCAAAGGTTGCTTTAAAATACGACAAATTTATTGTTTTTCTATTTTGATAATAAAAAGCTTGTCATAATTATTAGATAATGTGCTACTGTTGGTGTGCGCCAGTGTCATATGTGCTAATGTCACTTGGACAAATTTCTAGGATCTATTTGTATTCATCAAAATGCAATTTTTTTAATAAACAATCTATTCACCTAAAATAAAAAATGGCTTCTATTTAAATGGTCACAATTTAAATACGATTTTGGTCAGAATTTTCATCTCATTTATCAGAATTTATTTGACATTGGTCAGAATTTTAATCATGTTTTGGTCAGAATTTCAATCAAAAAGGTCAAAATAAATATTGAATGGTCAGAATTTATATTAAATGGTCAGAATAATATTAAGAACCCTAACCTATTCTGAACGTTTCGTTATTTAAATTCCATCCATTTATTATTTTATTCTGACAATTCATTGTTTTATTCTAACCGTTTTTGATTAAAATTCTGACCATTTAATTTTTCGCCATACAAATTACCGAATGAGTGAAATACATCTTAATAATCAAAATGCAGCATAGTGAACGTGCACATACGAAATATTTACTATTTCCCCCCACTTAATCTGAATCCTTCTGTCAAATAAAAATCTCAAATGTCAAAATCACCATTCTATATTTAACCTTAAACTGTCACAATGTGAATTCGCGATGGGCTGCCTCCACAGGACGAAAATCCTCGTCCACAGAGCTGTCAAAATCATCCTGTTTGTATTCTGCTTCCTAATAACATTCACATTCTGCCAAATGCTATGGCGGTTCGACTCCGGACTCTTCCGGGGATGGGGTCCCCCTTTACGCAACGCTGGAGTGGAATCGTGTCCAGCTTGCTACGGTTTAGACATGTGTTCTGCTTTATCTAGCGACGACATAGACTATTACTGCTCTCGCTTTGCCACTTTCTCCTTCGTTTCTTTATTCGGCGTTAAAAACGTCTTCTTCGCTTGCTCTCAATCCTACGGAGACATAGTAGCTAAAAGACTAGGACATTCTAACGAATTGTATCTGCTGGATGAAAAAGCCTGCCGAGCCGTGGGGCAGAGTCAAGACTGCGACTTTCATATGTTAACTCATCCTTCGTTCAATGCCGAAGAAAAGATTGGTGATGTCGTGAAGTATAAGGAGGGAGAAATAGAGTCGGACGGGTTCGGGATGATTCTTTGTCCCAATACAAAGAATTTGAAGGAGTTGATGTCCGGTTTTATGCTAGACGAGAATAGTACGAGTTTATTGAATAGTGTTATACTTGCGAATATTTGGACGATCGTCAATATCAATCCGGAACCTATTATTATGAAGGTATATCTTTGAATGTATTTTATTAATGATTTATTATTTAAACTGATTGTAATATATATGAATTGTTAAACGGTTATATAATACAAAGTGTTTTTTTTTATTTTTCGTAAATGGAATTAGTAAAAAATACCTTTTTTTTCTTATATACCGTTTTTACACTTTGATGTATATGAGCTTAAGCCTTTGTACAGATCAAATTAAACCTTTTAAACTTCAAATTCAACCTTTCAAACTTCAGATTCTACCTTTTGACTTCAAATTAAACATTTTACAGATCAAATTCAACCATCGTATAATATTATTAACACCGTTATCATAGTAATCAATGATATTCAATCTATTCTTCAATTTGATTTTGATAATCTCAGTTAGTGATTTTAACAATTTTTTATATATATATATATATATATAGTTAATTACATTTTATCTGAAAATAAGTTCTGTGGATAACGACAACAGTATTGTAATGTTTCTTTTATATTTTTCATGAAATTGTAAAAAAATTGAAAAATAAAGAAAATAAATTTGCGATGGTTGAATTCAATTTGTAAAATGTTTAATTTGAATTTAGAGTATAAAAGTTGTATGATATCATTGAAATTGATGATGTTTGATTATTATTATATATTCCAGTATATAAATAACAGCACAGAAGGATGGCCCGTTCCGAAATATTTAGGAGCTTGTGGTCGCACCACTTTTCAAACATACGAAGGCGAAATGCTAGCAAACTTCATGTCCGCTCCTTGGTCGGATCGGGCGAGGCTCGCCATAAATTTGCTGAAAGCTGCCGATCTGTTCACTTTCAATCACACATATTTCAGGTGAGACTAAACAATACAACAAATCAATTTGGCAACAATTCGATAATCGTGTCTTCCGAAACAGGTTTTATCTGACGGACATCAGCCTTGAAAATATAGTCATGTCTCCGGACAAAATGTGGGAGCCGGTTTTCGTAGATCTCGAAAATATAATCGTTCTCGATAAAAATGTCGACGTTGACGATCAACCGGAAGAGTGGATGAAAAATCACACCAGCGAAGCGATACATTGCTCAAATTGCTTCGCGTTTTCTTCGGAAAACATTTGTCAGCATCACCTCAGCGATCACAATCATTATGCTATGTGCAAATTCATCGAAGAGTCGATCTTGCATTCTATACCGAAAACGATTTCGCAGGTTCATATATTTTTTTACAAATAATGACTTACCATTTCATTGCACATTTCATCACATTATTTTTGATATCTTTTAGGAATTCCCCGATATTATGGATGCGTTACACAAATGCATTTTTCCATCAGGTGAAATGGACCGATTCATCTTGTCTCATTTGTTGATCGAAAAATTAGAAACAATTTTAGAATATGACAAAAAATGATTGTGTTGTGCAATAAGTGACGGTTTTTTTTTCGATTTTAGTTTTTAGGGAATGTAATGACATTTTTTTTTAAATTTGCTCTAGTTTAGTCTGATTCATTTCCTCTTTCATGATCGTAGTCAGTATTTTTTTTAAGGGGGGGGGGGCATGTTAAATTACTCCTGAAGAAATGAAACACCGGTGCACAAGACTATCGAATAATCGAGTCTATTCAAAAAATATATTGTTACATTATATTACATAAACATTATATTGGACATATGTAGATGGCGCTGCATAAAAATGATATTTGCGATTAATCTATTTTAAGGCGCACGCGAATTTTTCCCGACGCCTGGAAGACTGCCGACGTCATTCTTTTCAGACAAAAACAAACCAGCGGTACATACCCAAAAAACTACCGCCCGATCAGCCTCCTCTCCGTCCCGTCAAAAATATATGAACGCATCCTCCTCTCTCATCTCCTCAAGGACGTCATCAAACTCAAAATCCTCCCGGACACGCAACACGGTTTTCACGCTAACCACTCGACCACCCATCAAATAACCACTGTCACTGAGCACATCCTGGACGGATTCACCTGTCACAACGCCACTGGTGCGATCTTTCTAGATGTCTCCAAAGCCTTCGACCGCGTCTGGCATGCCGGCCTCCTGTGCAAAATGGCCTCCACCGGTTTCTCCCCTCCACTGACTGCCACCATCAAATCGTACCTCTCAAACCGCACCTTCAGAGTGAAGTACAATAACATCCGCTCCACTGAACGCAGCATCGCGACTGGTGTCCGACAAGGTTCCACCTTGGCCCCGATGCTATACAACATTTACACACATGACATCCCCCAACCCACCACGAACCGGACCATCCTGGCGCAATACGCCGACGATACGGCCATACTGGCCTCCTGCATTTCAACAAGAGGTATCCTCCGATACCTCGATACCCATCTTCGAGTCCTCGAGGACTGGTTCACCACTTGGAAAATCGAAGTGAACTTAAACAAGAGTGTGGCGATGCACTTCTCCAGAAGGAAATCGTCTCGCTTCAACAGACAACCGACAACCCAACTCAAAATGTTCGGTGATCCCATCCATTGGGCCAACACCACCACTTACCTCGGTGTCACATTCGACAGACACCTGACGTGGTCGCCTCACATAGATAAAACTGCCAAAAAGGCCAAGGGTGCGAGAGCACGTCTCTTCCCCCTCTTAAACTCCAGATCAAAACTTTCGACTCACAACAGAGTCCTTCTCTTCAAAACTCTCATCAAACCTATTATGACGTACGCCTGCCCTTCTTGGGGTTATGCACTCAAGCATCACAGGAGGGCCAACCCTCTACAGACGGTACAAAACATCTCCCTCAGACGTTGCCTCAACGTCAACAGATACGTGACGAACGCTCGCATCTACTCCGACCTTAACATCCCACCCATCCTTGACACTATCAAAACACACGCACACAAGTTTTTCACCACCTCACAAAAAACGAACAACACCACATTTTCACGCATCCACCAATACTACGTTCCCAACACCCTCTCCAGACCCCTCAACATCCTGGAAGACTTCCCATACGATCCACCCTAAGCCACACACTCCACAATAAATTTCCACCACCTCACATTCCCATCCACCCAACACTCCCACCTCCACCGTTGGAGGGCAACGCAAGGTTTGAATAGTCGCCTACGTAACTATTCATTTCCTAGCCGCCCCGGGATTCTTGTCTTCCACATGGTCACTCACATGCCGTAATTGGGCTTAACACCGCTACACAACAAAAACAACAAAAATCTATTTTAACAGGGCAAAAAACAACTTTTGGAATGTATACGATAAAATACGTTGTCTTTCTTCATTTGAAGTATAATATGTATGTAAATTTAAGACATTCAAAGATTTTATTTATTATATTAATATAATTTATAATTATTTTTGAAATTTAAGGGGGGTTAAGGTCCCTAAACCCCCCTTTCTGGCTACAGCATTATCTTCCTGATATTTTATTTCTTAAAACTTTTAATGTATATCTAAATTGAACATTACTTGAAAACATGTGCCTTAAAAAGGAAATAAAAGACTGATGTTTACGTAATATATCAAAAATAAAAATAAATTATTACATCGATCTGTTTCACTTTGCATTTCAAAGTGGCATTTTTAAATTATATGTGTGCTTTAATTAGTTATATAAAACATAATTATCTAGTCTGTTCTTATGATATTAATAGGCGTGAAAAAAATGCGCATTTTTTGTGTTAATCAATATTTATTTATTTAAATTTGTATAAAACACATTATGAATAAAATGTTGATTTTTGTTCCAAAGGATCAAAACATACTGGTTTCAATTCATATTTATATAATGGCTCGTATCTTTGGTAGACGTCCTGTTAAGGTACTTATGAAAAAAAAGTTTCACTGTTTAATGATGATCGTCGGCCGGTTGCTTAACCCAGAATCCCCACGGAGCGAAGTGGTCGTGTCCGTCATGTTCCGTTGGTCCTCTGTACACTTTTATTTGCACTCTTCCTAAGTGTTCTGGAAATATATACGTATTTTAATACAAATCACTTTATCACATCATTTATATGGCACTAATCGCGAGTATAAAACTATATAGATTGTTTTACCGTGATCGGAAGCTGCTGAATTGAGATCGTCGTAATCTTGAGGAGCTGGCGCCGATGAAACTAAAGCTATGCACATCATCGCCAAAAGCATCAAATATTTCAACTGTAAAAAGTGATTTTGTTATAATTTGTTTATAACGTTATAAATATGTTTGTTTGAGTCGCTTACCATTGGTGCCATGTTTAATACGTCTACTTTCCGAAGTGCTTTAAAATATTGATGTAATTTTACCGATCACTTTGGTTTATATACAGTTGACTTGTTCACAATAAAAAGGTGAAAATGGCAAAAAAATAATTGCACTTTGAGAGCGAGAGTTGGTGAAAACGAGTTGTCAAAGTCGAATAAACCTTTCGAATTTTTCAACGAATGATATTCTCGAATATAATATGTTTGTTCAATAGTAAAAACTCGTCATCTTCATTTTGATGTACGTATGTAATGAGAATTGTCTTGCATATTGACGAATTATACTTTTTTTCCTTCAGAAGTGAAAGTGATCTATCGGAACGTTACGAAATGTCATTGTAGCGGAACTAAAAATTTTCACAAAAAAGAAAAATTTGTCGATAGAAAAAAAGCCATAAACTCAGAAGCGTAACACTTCATCGACCGCAAAAATTATTACAATATAAATTTTTATGCATTCTGAATTTGTAATAATTGCAAAAATCTTTGAAAACAATGTTTTTAAATATTTTTATACCATTTTCAATTCACTATGTGAATTTAAGTTAAATTGATTTGAATAAAAAGACGTTACGCTATTGATTTTGGTGTCATGAATGTTTGCTATCAAAAAATTCTTAGAACCAATGTTCATTTCCATATTTTTCACCCTTAAAAGTTGAATCTGTGCAACATTTTTACTCTGCATTGTTTTCACCCCTAGATTTTCATCCCCTAGGTTTTCATCTCCGAAGATCTTTTTTTGACTAACCATTTTCAACATTTCATTTACGAATGTTTATCATAGAATTAATGATTATATAAAATGTCGAATGACAAATCGTTTAATTTGAAATTGATTTATTAAAAAACAAAAAGGATTTGATTTTGGATAGAAACATAGAAATCGTTTGAATAAAACAAATATGTTAGGAAACATCACTTTATTTTGGATCAAAAACACTGAAGACAAACATTACAATAATATTATTATTCGATTTCAGCGGATAAAGAAAACAAAAAAGACAAATTCAATTGATATAATCGATTATCATTAAAATATATATCTAAATAAGATATTGCTTGGAATGGTCCAGTAATTGGAATTCGCTGAGTCATTTCATCGCATGCCTTTGCGATTATTCCTCATAAGTTTTTTATACAAAAACAAAAAAAATAATGAATTTCCATCTAGTGATATTTATATATTCAATTCCGAATTTTAACCGGTCATAAATCGAAACAATCTAATCATATAAATAACTATTCGAAATGTAATTATAAAAGCTACGCCGTCAAACGACTGTTTTCAATATGAAAAAAGAAAAGTTTATTTATAGATGGTTACAAATTTAAGGATATGTGTGTAAATTATTGTTAAATTTAACAATTAAACATCGTATCAATTATCAAAATACAAACGAACTACGTTCTTTAATACTGTTACAGTAGTCACTCATCGAAACCGAGAGATTTGAAAAACATATTGAACTGCTACTTCACGGCTAAGCTACACTTTCACAAAATTTATACAGAGTGTAACAAAACTAATAACACCAAAACGGGGTATAAAAAAATAATTATAAAAAATCAAACATTCAAGGCACAATAATGACAATAAATCAAGATTGGTCATTCGATATCTATTGTAGAGTTAACTTGTATAAAAGATTTGTATTATTTCTTTTTAGATATTTTCTATGCAATCAGATCCAGAAATCTCATGTGGGTTGTCATTACTTGGATTAACTATAAAAAAAGATAACGTACTAGGATTAAACGGTGCTACGTACAAATGTTTACTTTTAATGGACGGGTATAATTAGCTAATTTTCTATTTAAAAAAAATCACTTGTTTTGGTGTCAAGTTGTTCAATTATATTTATGACTGTTCTAAGTTTCGCTAAAAAAATAAAAAATGTTTACATTACTTCCTATGCTCGATCATAACCTATTCTGACCGTGTTACTTCGATATGTTGGTATAATTACAACAGTTAACTATGTATCAAAATCATCTAGGTCGTAGCTAAATTATTCTGAAATAAACATTTTCACTAATTCCTGAATGTTTGCTAAAATATCGACATATAAAAATTTGTATTTTTAAATACTTGGAATAATTTTTATATTGTAAAATTTTAGGGTCTAAAAAATTTTTGTTACAAAGTATCTGAATCGAACAAAATGGTTGTTCTCAATTCGATCTAAATTTATATATTCAATATTAGATTGGAAAAAACTCGATTGAAATGTAAATTCAAGTCGAGAAACACTAAAATAAAATATTTTCCACATTATTTGATATGAATATACTTGTAATGTGAATGTTTCAAATGAAACTACTTGCGACAAATCAATCAACAGAACGCTACGTATTATATTAATAGTATTGTTTGTCTGAAGTGTTACTTTTCTAAACAGGTTCATAGATATAGAATAGTATGATAATTCATTATCTAAGTAAGTAATAATAATGACTAGTAAGCGGGAAGCAGATCCTGCTTAGAAACTACCACTACTGGGAATAGTATTAGGAATATGTTAACGCTTAACTAATAAATATATAGGTATATATACACTCTAATAATGGACCCATATTTCGTTTTTTTTTGCAAAACAATATACATTTTAAGGACTACTAATCATGTATAAAACAATGAATATTTTGTGGGTATATTAAAGTTATCATTTTGTCTCGAAACAAAGCTTATATACATCGGGAGCTTTCACACTTGCACTTTTTCCAAATCGATCGCAGGATGTTTTGAATTTGCATAAGTAAATATGTATGTATGTGAGTGCAATGAGTATGTATGTGTGTATATATATATGCATATGAGTAAATATGAGTATGTGTGTATATATGAAACAAATTTAAATATATATGTATGCATACGTATGTATATGAGTGCTTAGGAGTATATATGTGTGTATATGCAAACAAATATTAATATATATGTATGTATAGGAGTATATGGTTTGTATATGCAAATAAATGTTAATATATATGTATATGTGTGTATAGGAGTGTATGTGTTAGTATATACAAATACGTATATGTATATATTTTGTATTAGAGTGTATATGAATATGTGTGTGTGAATATGCAAACAAATATAAGTATATATGTATAGGTATATATATTTTTTATATGTATTTATTTTTTATTTTATTAATTTTTAAGCTTGTAAATAGTCATCAAAATGAAAAAATATTAGTTTGTAAACTGTATTATCCTTATGATTTATCCGAAATGCTCAGAAATTTCATTTGGTAAACCTGACGTTTGTTTATTTGTCCAAATTAGCGACTGCCATCTCACTCTGTAGAATGGAGTGAGAAACAACAGAACGAGAAAGAAAACGACACAGTTGGTACTATGTACATGCGTACCAATCAAAATCACCGAATATTTCGGATGACTCATAATCGAAAATGCAAAAAGCGTACGTCCAAAAGCCCCCATTATCATTGATGTCGACCGCCGAACTGCTCAAACTAAATTCATTTCTACATTATTTTTTTCCATATATACATACTCCATATTATCATCATCTATTTATTATCACGTTATAAATTCGTTTTGGCCCGAAAAGCGATAACGTCTTCGGGACCGTGAAAAAATTTTTTTTTTCAAATATTTTTTAGCCTCATTGTTCGAATTTCGGAATTCGTATGCGAACCGGAAATGTGACATACCAATGATAACTTCTCGACGTAATTTTTTTTGGATATGTTACCGGAAAAGTGTGGAATTCCGTCAATCCGCGAATTCCTCGGATAATCTGCAGATTTGTCGTTAAAGCGTCAGAATTCGTAGAATTGTACATTTGGATTTATTAGAATATATAAAAGAAAATTGTCGATTTTAATATTTCGATAGTGATTTTGGCAATTTTTATGCAAAATTTACTACTTCCGCACTCTTTTAAGAAACCTATATATAATAATAATAGCTTTTTCTGTCTGTGGTAAACCTCAATGGTAAAGTAGGGTTTTAGCGTCCTATATTTATGCAAAAGTGATTTGGCAGCATTGGTTGATTTTGCATTGCAGTTATTGGTGTAGCATATCTGTCGCTTTAGTTATGTTCTTCCAATGGTTAAATTTCTTAATTTCAAACATGCACCAAATAGTAAAAAGACAGGTTTCAATGTCGATTATATTTTCAGCTGAAATTTTATGTTTAAACATCTAGCAATATTAATTTGTAATTTAACTAACAATGAAACTACTATATAATGGGTTTGATTAAACATATGATGAAATGTGTAAATTTTGAACGACTTTGCACAATATATCAATATAACCGAAGAATAGACAGTTATTCCTTAATTCATGTTATACAATAACACGAACTGACAGAGATACAAAACAAATCAATGCTGCCAACTCACTTTTGAATAAATGTAAACCCGCTAAAACCATATTTTACCGCAAAAAATGTCTAACCGTTAAGAATTTAATAATCGATCATTAATTTGATCCAAAACATTCATAAACTAAATCGCCACACATTAAAGAGCATTTAGTCAAATATTCAGACTATTTTAGAAGTCTTTTTTTCCAAATAGATTCAAATCTGCAGGATACGATCGACAAAATGCAAACCGGCAAACCTCCACAGAATTCTACACTTTAAATATAACACAGACATAAGACACTTTATTCATCGAAGTGGGTTTTCACTTTTGGAACATGCACAGGGTTTATTACATCATTGCACTTTTTAAGTAAAAGCGGGGAACACTAAATTTCCATCAATATTTTCAAATTGACTATCGCAACATTTTTTATAGATAAGTTTTTTTTTCAACATCGATTTAATTAACACACTTGACAAATAGATGGCATAATTCCAAATTCTTATTTATACATATGTGATTTTTTTTTTATATATAAATTGTTTTGAAACATCGATACAATCACTTTTGGATGGGGAGGACACATTGAGATGTAAATATTTAATACTGACAAGTCTAATTATTTTAAAATTGAAACATCCATGAAATAAAAAACACATATTTCAAATCTACCCAAAACCCGATCCAATTACAAATAATAATTTCATATACATCCAATTTAATACACAAATTTTTTTTTGAGCGATATGCATGAGTTATAATAATATAAATTTTTAAGTGCTTGTTACAGAGTGTGCGTTTTTTTAATAAATTAATTATGGAAAATTATACATATTGCATATGCCATTTTGAATTCCATCAATAGAAATTCAAATGATAACATATTATATATTGGTCAATCGTTGATTACTTAGTATGATCGTTAGGGTGAGCCTCCATGGAGTGTTCAAAATACGGACACCATAGAGCCTCATCCTTGATCGGTTTCAATTCGAAAATCACCAAAACGATCATAAGCAATTGGAACATCTCAAAATGCAGACATTCCTCGACTCGAGACACGAATCTTGGGTATTCGAGGCGTTACCTCGATTGGCGTCGATGAATGCGAATCGAGGAATCTGAAAATAATACTTTTATGCCACAGTTAGAGTACGTGGAGGTTTTCGCACGATTTGGACTTCGAGTCCCTTGCCCAAACTCTGCCCAGCAAACCCCTGACTTTGAGACTTGCTGATAAACGAGCACCTCTTTGTTTCCTTGGGGTGCTTTGGGCGCTGCCTGCACTGCCTCCACCTCTTGAACTGCCACCTCGTTTCCTTTTTAACAAAAACCATGGATATATATGAAATCTAGAAGTTTCAGTCGACATTTTGGTCTTCTTGAATACGCCGATTAAAGCTTGGCAAAAAATAGTGCGGCCTGTGTTTGGGTGGGTTTATTGTTAACCTTAGATCAATGGTCGGCAAAATACTACACGTGGGTAATTGAACTGCCCATTACGACTTTTTGAGTTGCCCACCAAGAAAATATGATATTTTAAAGTGAAGATATGATATTTAAAATTAATATAAAATATCTTTTTTTTTGTAGGCAACTCAAAACGTCGTAGTGGGCAGTTCAATTAATTGCCTGCGGGTAGTAGTTTGCCGACCATTGCTTTAGACTATTTGATAAGGGATAGTTTTTAGTATTAAGACTCACCAAGATTTTTGATTTATCTTTTTGTCTTATGACGATAAAGAAAAAAATATTAAGATACATATAATAATGATGATTCTCTTTATTTATTTTTTTATCTCACCATCCCGCTTGTTATATGCACCCTACTTTATGCCGAGTAAGTTGGGTACTAATAACATTGGGCGAAATTTCAGGCACCACATTTACATTTACAGGAAACGCTACATTTAACATTTATCTAAGAAACTGCTTTCTAGGAAGCATACGGAATGCCAGAGCGAAGAAAATTTATCGGAAAATGTCTTTTTGAAAAAAATATAATAAATTTATATGTATAATAATATTTTGTCATCATTATTAGCAAATCATAAAAGATAATTTGATGAACAGAGCAATTCTGATATTTTTTAAGATTTTCTTGTCGTGTGATAAAGAAGATATATTTAGTTAAACATCAACTAGTCAAATCACAAATAGTCAGTTACCAAGTAGTTAAATACCAAATAGTCAAATACTAAATAGTCGAATAGTTAAATATATTTGAAAAATAGTATCGAATCAATAATAATTAATCAAAACTATTTACTGATCGTTCCACATTTCGATAAACGTAAAAATAAATTTTCAACGAATCTAACAATCAATGATGACTCAATAATATAATATTTACCTGTTACGTTCTGGATGTTCTTGCTTCAATCGTATCTGACTCAAAAGTCCCACCAACAATTCGTCAACATTATGATTGATACCGAAAGATGTTTCAATGAATTTACAATCGTAGCTTATAGCTAGATTTTTACCCTCTGGATAAAAAAAAAACAAAATTATATTATTTAATCAACTCTAATGATTATGTTATAAGGGTGAGGCCTATGTGATACTGTGACAATTTTGATCATGGATTTTTTTAATTATATGCGAAAAAAATTATCGCTGAAGTATTTACTAGTTATCACATACTCATCAGCAGTGTAATGGAGCCGGAACAATATTCCGACACTTTTTTCTGAACCGGAACAACGTTCCGGCACTTTTTTTAAATATGAGAAAAAAAAATTACACCGAAAGAATGATTGTTTATATTTTGTGCTCGTGCATTCGAAAGAATAATTAAAACAACAAGTTGGTCTATTTCTATAGGTCTTTTGTGATATCGTAACGAAATATTATATTTATGTTTGTTTGACACAACTGTGGATCGAAAAGGATTATCACGAATATGACATTATTTATATGAAAATATTATAAAAATATCTTTATTTGATTTGATGTTTAAAAAATCTTGAAAATCATTTTTGTGGTGGAAAAATTGAGCGTTCCGGCACTACTTTTTTTTATCACCGATGCTCACGCTCACTATAGAGCCTCACCCTGAACCGTATATACCTTCAGTCGTAATAACTCTGCTTCTGACCAAGTCCACTTTGTTCCCCACCAATATTCTCGCCTTCGACGGCTTTTTATTTCGCAACGAACGCAACCACTTTTCGGCATTATGAAGAGACCCTCTGTCTACTGTACTATAAACTACACAATACGCGTGTGGTTCTGGCCCTTCGATTTCGCCGTCCTGAACATGAAAATTGTCGATTAACAATAACAAAAACAGCGATCGAAACATTTTCAACAAAACCACCAACCAATCCGACGCCGTTGGCGTGATCCAAAAACACCAATTCCGATTCTTCGCCGGATAACAAAACGGAAACGGATTTTTCTCCAGAGTCGTCGTCTGAAATTTTCGAAATATTTTTTCATGTTTTGTATAGAATTGGATGGAATGTTTTTGGGTTTTGTTTACCGATGCTTGTGTCGTATGCGTGTAAATATTCTGAGGTCATGAATTGGTTGATGAGAGATGATTTTCCGACTCCAGGAGCACCAAGAACGAGAACTCTGTATGGAGCTGGTGGAGGAGCACTCGCTGAAGATTCTCGAGAACTTGCTAAGCTTGGTGGAGCTGTTAATCTTTCAGTGCTGAAAAAGTTAATTGAAAAATATTTGATTATATTCATTATTATTATATGTGTAGTAAGAATATATCATCACACATATTTTTGTTATTATAAGAAAAGTTGAGTTAGGTTAGATTGTTTTATTGATAAAGTGTATATGTTATAGTCAAAGTGTACTTCTCGGTTAAAATATAGTTTGAATAGTCAAAATATATTTTGTCTAACCCACGTAGTTATTTCGTCTGACACAATGGAAATATGATTTAACTGGTCAGAGTCAGACAATGTGTATTTTAATGTCAACTTACAAGCCAGTGCTGCCAACGCCACTGGCAAAATACAAAAAAACGATAAATATTGTTGCGTCGAGTTAGTTACATCAAGTAGTTAAGTATAATTTCAGTATTTTTCTAAAGGTTTATAAATTTTGAACTGTTTTTCGATAAAGTAACATTATTAACATTGTAATGAATAGGCGATATGATTATAATGGCACGATAATTTTACTTGTCCACTAATATGAGTCATTAAACGTCACTTGTCCGTTAATATAGACTCGAAATTTACGTTTTTGTGATGAATGCCTCGTTGAGATTATTCTATATCTCAATTTTTTTCAGTAATCAAATATAGAAGTAAAATACGCATATGGTTTAATACAAATATTCTTTTCGAATATCTGAACCGTCAAAACTCATCTGTCAAGTTGAAAATACACTTTTAATAGTGAGTACCAGTTGAACTGTATTTTTGTCTGTTGAAATATACCATAACTAGATAATTTGTATTTAAATACACTTTACCTAAAACGTCAGACAAAATATACTTTAACTAATAATACACTTTGACTGTAACATATACAAGGTGTTTTAAAGATCTCGTTAAAGCCTTAAAGAGGTGATAGGTCATGTTATTTGAAACATTTTAAACCAAAAATACCTTAGATCAAAGTATCATAGTTTTCATGTTATTATAATTATTATTCCGATTTTTAAGAAAAAATTCAAAATCTCGCATTTGCACACTAGTAATACATAAATGAAAAGTAATATGGTAGAAAAATATTTTTTTAATCCATAAATATAAACAAAACTTTTATATTAATACAAAATTATTTAAAATACATCATAAGTTATAAAAAAATTACTGGAATAAAATAAAACTAGAGTTTTTTGGTATTTTTGTTTTAAAAAAATAAACGGTGTCCAAAGTGTTTTTAAAAACAATGTTTAAAACTCTTCTGATCGATTTATCAAACATTCAGATATTTAATCGATTTTCAAAATAAGCGTATAAGAATGAAATCGAAGAACGAAATTCTGTAATTAAAATTATCTCCAAAACGAATAAATATTAAAATTATCTTTTTTGTAAGAAATTTTTTAAGCTACAAATAGATATTCAATATTTTTCTATAAAAGTTTTCACGAAAAACTGTTTTCGGTGACCTCCGACCCCACGTAAAATTTCGTACTGACGTCAAATCGACACGAAATTTTCGTTATTTTTTTAAGAACCATAATATCAAGCTTCATACCAAAATTCAGGATGTCGCCGATTTCCGCTTCTTTTTCGATTTTTCCGATTTTGAAAATCGGTAATATATATATAGATTTTTAAACAAACTATTAAATTGTTAAAAAAAAATTCGAGATTTAAATAAAAATTGGTTATGACGTATCATTATTTTTCAGTATCTAATCTTATTTTATGATCTCAATGTTAAATTTTCATTTTTAGTAAAAGAAAGACTTATGAGTGCTGTGAAATAAAGTGAAGTGAGTGAAAATTTTCACATGCTGAATACTGAAATGGAGTCATCCGTAGATTTGCAACGTTTATAATAAAAGTAGGTGACAATAAAAATATTGTTTTTAATAATAATGTGATTTCATCAATGTGATCATTGTTTTCGTACCCTATACATATATTTATTTATAAAAAAAATAATAATAAATCCACCTAGCAACAACTATGAATCTGAAAACTCTGAAATGTATACTTCAAAACGAATAAGGCTTTAAAGTAGTTTCAAGCAACATAAAAAATACATATACAGGTTATTAAAGAGACTCGTACGCGAATTCATATTTAGAAATATATTCCTTTTTATACAGAAAAAAGGGTAGACCCTATTTTGTGTTATAAGCACGGGCGTATTTGAATAAGTGAACCCTTTCGAGAACAAACACAATAAAAACAATTTTCTTATAAGAAAATATACCTTTCGTCATTTTCGGATGGGAAACATTTTCTTTTCTTAACATTTTTGCTTTGAAACCAAATGAAAATTTCTGCAAATTGAACGAAAGCTTTCGCAATGTTCGTATGTAAATATATGTTTTTGTATATTCGTAATCGAAAAATAATATAGATATTAATTGTTGGTTTCTAAATTTATTAATAAAATTGATACTTTCGTATATTGTAAGTGAAACTATTTTATATAAACCGATGATTATCATTATTTTAAAAAAGTAATTAAAAACCGTTTCTAATAAAAGTAAATTTAAACTACATGTAGGATGAGAAGTTTTCACTTTGAAAGTTTATTAAAGCCCTTAATTGGACATAGAATAATTAACCTAATTTTTCAAAGTAAAGAGATATCAAGTATCAAAATAAAACAACAAAGTTTAAATTTGAATTTCATTCAGAAAAAAAACATTAAAGTCGAGATTTAAAAAAGAAAATACACAAAGACGCTTTCAAAAAATGTTTTTTTTTTAATTTCAAGAGAACCTCTTATTACACAGACGCAAGATTGACCTTTTTGAAAACTTTTTTTAAAAGGTAGATACCTTTTTAAAAAAAGTTGGGGTGCTGAATCTGAATTTGGTATTTGTTTTTTTATCACGTTAGGTTTTCTAGGTATAAGAATGATTAAAAAAATCCTTTTTTTATGAATTTTTCATATTAAAAAAAATTGGACCTAATGACTTGCGTTATGTCGTGATGGTATATTTATGTTTATTTTGCAACTAGTAAATAGGCCCGATGTTAATAACATCGGCTGTGGATTTGTTAAAAACGGAAAGCGATAAAATGTGAAAACCCGATTGTGTGAACCCGAAATGTGTACCCGATTTGAATATTTAATATTTAATTAATAAAA
>JAOXNN020000028.1:96728-117397 GCA_028571205.2 Hydropsyche betteni | reverse complement strand
TTCGTCTGTCTGTCTGTGTATCTGTGTCGATGACGCTCGCGACTTTAAAATGAACGACCCGAACCGCGACTTTTAAATGAACGACCCGGATGAATGGTGGTGATGATGAATTATTCGTTCGTTTTTATTCAAATCGGGTATAATCGCCAAACGAACTTATATTCTGGAGATAATAAACAAAATATTTTTTGGGCTTCGATATATTTAATTTTTATTTTATTACGCAATAGTATGGTTATCAATTCACAGCCGATGTTATTAACATCGGGCCTATATACTAGCATATCATCATCATTGTCGACCCTTTTTTGTGCCCACTGCAGTACAAGGTCTCCCCATCAAATATTGGGGGTCTAGGCTATATATCTCATCCGAGAGCCAACCTCGCATTGAACACTAATATATATAATACATGTTTTCAAAAATACAAACGAAACAAAGACCTTCCGAAACAGGGTCACCAAAAAATCCCAGAGCTTAAAAGTCACCCGCGCTGCAGCTTTTAATACGTACACGTGTATCGATTCGCTCGACCCACTTCGACGTGATCTCCATCGCAAGATCCACCGTTCAAGATAAGCTAGGCTGATTAGTGGTACTGCTTTGTGCAATCCTCGATTTGGAGTAGGCTTCCGCGATCGTCTCGAGTGGCCATGGTCGTCGTCAGGATTTTCCGAGGCCAAATTCGAGCGCTCTCGCTTGTTATCTCACCGGTGAGTAGTGTGCTCGTGCATTTTGATTGTAAGGCTGTATTGTGTGTGTATGTATGAATTGGATTTTGTTGATCTTCATCAGTGCTATGATGTCGAGGGTGAAGTTCCATAGTAGGCATAAGCATGAGACGACGGACCGTCAATAGACAAAAAACGATAACCGGCATAACAGCCCCCAAATACGTTAATTATAACGACAAAACGTTAAAGGTTAAAACGTTTATGTGACAGATTGTTAACAGATAAATTATTCGTACACACAAAAATTATTTTTCGAATGTATGAATAAAATAAACAAGAATTCGATGAAATGGGTAGTGATGAAGATTTACGTAATGTAAACGAATGGAGGACACAAAGGAATGTATTAAAAAAAATAATTAAAATAGATTTATAATAATGATAATGATGATAATAATAATAATAATAATAATAATAACAATAATAATAATAATAATAATGATAATGATAATGATGGTGATAATAATAATGATGACGACGACGACGACGTCGATGATAATAATAATAATAAAAACCACACAAAAACAACAACAACAATAATAATAATTATTATTATTATTATTGATGTATGTATTTTTCAAATTAAACATTTTAAATTTCAAATTAAATTGTTTAAACATCAAATTTAAACGTTCCGATGGTTAAATTTACAGTTTAAAAGTGTTGGATTCGATGTGTAAGTATAATAAAAGCTGTATTAACGAGCATAAACGTATGGAAATTTTGTAATTTTCTTAAAATTTTCACTGCGAGTTACGATTTCTTTAAAAAAAGAATAATATTATATTATACATTTCATTTATTTTATCGAGCAAATTAACACGGTTGTAAAGCGAAAAGTTTTCATTTCGAAAAACTTTTCTCATTACACTATCGAAAGCGTCGAATGCTCGACTCAATTATGATTAAAAATTCTGACGTTGTATCCTATTATATCCTTCACATTTGGTTAATATAATACAATGGCAATTTATATGTCCTTTGTGTATTATCCTATCAGACATTACATAGTTAATAGTTGACAACGAAACTCCATTATAATGCAATCTTGTTCTATGACGATCAACGTGTTAATCGCTCGACTCTGAAATACATTGTAATGGAATTATGCGTCATGTATAATATATTATTAGGTGGCTTAGAAAGTGATGCGCGTTATTTATCTTATTTTTTAAACTATTCATTTGACTTAAATAAAATTTAATCTTAACAAATCTAAAAATTTTGCTACGTAATAAAGTAATATTTCTGGTTCTTTGTCGTTCTTATGGCAGTTTTTTATGAAACCTTAAAACACTTTTATTGTTTTTAATCTTCGTCACACATATTGTTATTTTCATTGAGCTAAAGATATGTGACTCAGATCTTATCCTATCAAAATTAGATAAGATCAAAATGAAAGGAAGAATAGTAATCGCCACTAATTCGGATATTATAATATCGTAGATCCGAAAACTGTTGATCTTATTCAATGATAATTATTAAAAGATAATTTTGTTGGCACTCTAAAAGTGTTAAAAAATGATTAAATAACATGAATGGTGAATATTTCATTATTTTACAACGGTTTTAGATCACAAAATAAAAATATATACTTATAACTTTATTGGGCATGAATTTGTATATGAAAAATTATTAATTTTAGTAAAATAAATAAAAGGCATCACTTTTAGAAACACTTGGCATTCTATAAATTATTTAGAAAAAATAAAATTTGTTTCTTATAATAATTTCGTAATTTCGACAGGAAAAACACTGTTTTTACTACCGGACGTTAATTAAGTTCAATAATAAATACCCAACGGTATAAAATTGTAAAATATACCATCTTCGTTTGCACGCCATTCTACACGTGTCGAATAATAAATTTTAAAATAAATCGATCGAATAAAACTGAAATAAATCACGTATCCTGTTTCAAAGCGAAATCTACATCATTAAAATATTTATATACGCATAAAAAATATAAAGCGCTTTTTAATCAAATTATATAAATATTTTTATATAATATATCGTATAAGTATTAAAAAATTCTTAAAAAAATTCAATAATAATAACAACTGTCGATTTCCATGTGTCTGTGATGACGCACAATTGGACACTATTTGTCAACTACTCTTAAATTTGATTTTTTATTTTAAACATTTTTCCAAAATATTCATCCGTTGATGTTCAATGGATCACCACTAGTATTTTTTTTCGATGACAGCACTTAAGTGCTGTCATCGAAAACACTACGTAGTATTAACACTACGACGTTATTCACTTAAAAGTATATCTATTATGTTACTTATTATTAATATAGTATACCTAATTAACTTTTGTATTAAATGCATAAAGGTTGAGTGTTATTGAAATTCGTTGAAATTTCAACGTTCTTCATATTAAATAACAAATCTCACCTTGGGTACTGGGGATCTGGGTCCTGGCAGGCTGTTGCGCTCACGTCCTGCCCTAAAGTGCAATCTTCGAAGGGCTGCCCCGGCTGTTGCCTTCGCCCCTGAAATTTAATATTACATTTATTAAAAAATAATATTCAATCGAAAGCATATCGTGTTTCATATAAAAATTTGCTGAAATCAAATGAGGGGTTCGGCAAAAAATAAGGCTAAGCGCTAAAATTACAAAATTGATTTTCTTTTATTTACTACAAAAATTAGTACTGTTCCACATTTCACATTCCACATTCTCTCGAAAGATAACGGTACTATGTCGGGTTACTTTTAGTTATATTTGCATCTAATTGCATGTAAACTGTTTTTCTTAATATCTCCGAAAGTGATAAATGTCGCTTAGCCTTATTTTTGTCGAACCCCTCAAATATGATACTACTAAATTAATTTATAACATAATTTTCATGAATTTAAGAATTTCAATATGTAATTTTCATTCAAAATCTTGCGATTTGCATTCCTTACTCATACCACCCATATATTTTTTTAATACTTATAAAATAATGAAAATACACCACTGGCATGAAAGATTTTCTTACAACGATATTTCAAGAAAAACAAAATCATAATAACCAAAACAAAAAAATATTTAAAAAAAAAATAATTATCGTATGATCAACCAACTCCCATTTAAATCTGACCCATCCATTACTTTCGTCAGATCAAACTTTTAATACATAAATTTTTTTAATAATTTCTACTTGACAAAATAACACCAAAACAATAAAAATTTGCACCAATTTGTTTATGATCCCTTCTAACTAGTTCTACGTATCGAAAAAAATCAAAACAATAAAAATTTGCGTCATTTCACATATACACACACACACACACACACTCACACACACACACACACGGAGCAATCAACATAAGTGTTTCGACGATAGCGCGAATTGATTTTCGCTTTGTTCGCGGCCAAGGGACAGCATTGTCGAAAGGGGGTCACTCACCTTTGGTGGGGGACTGGCGAGGTGGCGGGGCGGAGCCCCCGGGGGCGCACGGGGGCGAGGGACGCGCCACGTGGGGGCCCACATCGCTCTGAAAACAACAACAAATTATCAACTCTCGAAGAAACGATATAATGTCGTCGCGAATTGTGTGTGTGTGTGTGAGAGAGTGTGTGTGTGTGTGTTGCTCTTTTTTTAACATTTTCGTAGTGTAGGTTGTGTGGCAAATGTGCTTGAAATGGCCGCTTTTCAAAAAAGGTTTTGTTGTTGGACTGTTGCGCTTTTTCGAATGGGGAAAATTTGAGTTCGTCCCTGATCAGATGATTGAAAATAGTTTAGTTTGTTTAAGAAAAGGGAAATATCGTCACTCATATAGTTGGATATTTTACGTCACCTATCGATTGATACGCATACTATTTTATTATTATTATCATCGTCATAAGCATTATTATTATTATTATTATTATTATTATTGATGTTGTTGTTTTTGTTGTTGTTGTTGTTGTTGTTGTTGTTGTTGTTGTTGTTGTTGTTGTTGTTGTTGTTTTTGTTGTTGTTGTCGTCATTATTATTATTATGATCATTTTACCAATTTTCCTCTATCATGTTAAATAAGACAAAATAAGCAAAACATAAATAAATTAACGAGAAATAAATATAAGTTAATCATTATTTTAATAATGTGCATTGTTTGGATCAAAAACGTGTACAATAAATCAACATACAAAGAAAAATAGATTGTGTTAGATATAAATTGAAAAAAGTATACTATATATAGTGTGACACTCTTGTGCAGCGGAAATGAAACATTCATATCATCACTTATCAGAATTATAAAACTCTTTGTCTGGTCATTTTTTCAACAGTAATAATTACATAATACAAACGTGTTCATTTTCAACTAAAAAATTAAAACGCAACAATCATAATAAGTTGAATATTAAAAAAATCCAAATATTCCATTAACATTAAAGAACAATTGAATACGAGACAAAACGAACAGCTCTATTATAAATTCGAAAAGATCGCCATTTAACCCCTTTTAATATTTCCCTCGGTTCTGGGGGAGGGGGGGGGGGAAAGAGGGAAAGCGGGCGACAATTATTCAAAAACGGCGGCTGTTTGCACAATTAATGGAGACCGTGTCCGCCATTATTTTCAGAAATGGATTCGCGAACAAACAAAAAACAATTCCGCCGCTCCAGAAGTGTAATATAATATTTGGAAATGTCAAAATCGAAACTTGCAAAGCGGCCAAGTTTCGAAACGCGATCGATGTTGTAGTGGTTTTGTGCTGTGAAGTTTTTGATGGAAAATTATTATTATCAGGGCGAAACTACATAGTGAGCGTCTCTTTTAAGAAAAGAATAATACTTCAAGAGTGTATATATGTTACAAAGTGTATTTCTCAGTCAAAATATATTTTTACTAGTTAAAATACATTTTTACTAGTTGAAATATATTTTTACCAGTTAAAATATATTTTTATTAGTTAAAATATATTTTAGCTAACCCAGGTAGTTAATTCGTCTGAATCAATAGAAATATGATTTAACTGGTCAGAGTCAGACAACGTGTATTTTAACGTCAACTAACAAGCCAATGTTGCCAACGCTACTGGCAAACCATCTCAAAGTCGCACGTATTTAGTGTTTGAAACATTGAGATGAATGATTATAGTTAATATTTAAATTAAAAGATTTACTCAAAAAAATACAAAGAAAAAATAAATATTGTTGAGTTGATTTAGTTGCATCAAGTTATAAAGCATAATTTCAGTAGTTTTCTAAAGTCTTTTGAATTTTTAACTGTTTTTCGATAAAGTAACATCATTAACATTATAATAATGTTCACAATGGCACAAAAATTTCACTTGTCTACTAATATGAGCCTTTAAACATCACTTGTCCATTAATATGGACTCAAAACTAACGTTTTTGTGATGAATACTTTGTCGAAATATTTTATTATTAAAATCTTTTCAATAATTAGATATAGAAGTAAAATATACACATTATTTAGTACAAATATTCATTTAAAAAATCTGAACTGTCAAATTATCTAAAACATCAGACAAAATATACTTTAAACTAATAATACACTTCGACTGTAACATATGTACATATAAATTCTATTCGCACTTTTTTAGTTTATGAGATACTTTTACGCTTGTGCTCATCGTGGAGTTTTACCCCTTTAAAATAAAGTGAGTGCTTTATTTTTTTAACGAGACAAGTGAAATACTCAAGACATAATAAGTTTTCGCTTACATAAAATAGTTTGATGATGGGTTATTATTTTATAATTAATTTTATTTCGATTTAGTTTAAACAATTTCGCATGAAATTTATTTTAATTGCATTTTGTAATTTTGAATGAAAAACAAATTATATTATTGTACTTGTTAAATGTAAAATTTTCGTTATGAATTTATTTCTTAAGTTATATAATATTATAAAAGTTCTATAGAATCTATGTTCTGTTATAAAATTGTTTTATATTTGATTAGAGGTTTTATTTTATTTGATTCCCATGTTTTTTTTAATGGGAAGTATACGACATTTATCAAAAATAATTGAGAAAAATAACTATCGAAAAAAATGATACGAAAAATTTCATAATGTATAATATAATACATGTCCTTTCAACATTTCCAAAATTTATCAGACTATTATATTATTATAAAAGTAAAATAAATACAAAAACGTTATAACTCTAAAAATTTTAAAACAAACTTTTAAAAATGCAACCCTTTTTCCATTTTATAATAACTTGTTTTTCCCAAGACTCGTTCGATATTCGTTTTCTGAAAAGTTTTCACAACAAAACGAAAAAATGTGATAGTTTCGAAATAATATATTTGAACAAAGATGGAATATATTATTTTTCATTGAATCATAAAAACAAACACTCAGAAGCGGATATTTTTCCGAAAAATGAGATCAGTTCGCAATGTTAAAACAAAACAATTTTTTTTTTAAATCAACATACGTAGAAAATTCATGCTAAAAAATATTTCAATATCAATAAATAGAATGGGGATAATTATATCACCATATAAGTGATAATATGATACTATCCTGCATTGAATATCAATAACTACCTATAATTATTATACATTAAGTATAGTGATACTTAAGGTGCTATCGTATAGTTTATATAACTATTTACTAGTACGTTAAATAGTTATAAAACTATTATATTCGGTAGTACGTCGAATATTAATATGACTATTATATTCTGTATTATATCGAATAGTTACATAACTGTTCGGCAGCACATTAAGTATCAAGTCCAAGTAGTATAGTAGTATTAGTGAAGTAGTGCCAATTCTAAGTAGTATTAAGTATTAGGTGATTAGTGACATAAATATTCGGTAAAACGTCGAATAGTTTTGTAACTATTTGGTAGTATATAACGATTTAGTCGTACATCGGATAGTTACATAACTATTCAGTAGCACATTGAGTATCAAGTAAAAGTAGTATGGTAAAACTAGAAAAGTAGTGTCAATTCTACGTAGTATTATGGTATTAGGTGGTTAGTAACATAACTATTCGGTAGTATGTCGAATATTTGTATTACTATTTGGTAGTTCGTCGAATAGTTTTATAACTATTTGGTAGTAAATAACAATTCAGTTGTTCATCGAATAGTAATACAACTATTCGGCAGCACATTGAGTATCAAGTTAAAGTATTATTGTAGCACTAGTAAAATAGTGCCAACTCAAAGTAATATTATACTATTAGGTGTTTACTAACATAGCAACTTGATAATATATCGAATTTTATGTAACTATTGGTAGTACGTTGAGTAACAAGTTATAGTAGTGTAGTATTATCAATACTATATAGCAATACGTTAGATATAATACTAACAGGTAGTACGTTGAGTATCAAAACAAAGTTGAATCCCCATAAAAAACGTCATAAACATGCACGTGATTTTGTAGTTTTTGATCACGCTCACGCTTACGCTACCGTGGAGCCTCACCCTTACATTCGTTATACGAAAAACAGTTTAGGTTAAGAAAAAATGTCAAGGACCACTGTCTGAGTACGAAAAGGGCGAGCGCAGGTGCGGACGAAGTCAATTTCGAAAACGAGACGTTGCGGGCTATGCGCGTGATTCATTAATTTTCGGCCGCACTTTCATTAATTCGTTAACGTTGGCAAGATTGTGTGCGACGTTTTCCCGCGTGTCGGTAAAATATTATTTTTTTCTGAGAATCGGTGGGGTTTTCGTTCCATTGCCGGCGAAATGAGCTCGAAATTGTTATGCGATGACGAAAAGCAATTTATTTTGGTTGAGATTTTTTCGAAAAATTATTTATTTTATATCAGACGAGATGTTTTCGAATTTGAATATTTCATTTTTGGGACATTTCATGCGACGGAGAAAAAGTGTCCTGTTAATAATTGAGTGGTTCAATCCCGTGTGAGACAAAGACGACTTTCGTTTTTGTAATAAATATGACTTCGAATGGAATCGAAATAAATAAATAAAAATATATTACAAGGGTGCTCTTATGAGTGAGATTTTTTTCTAATTGATTATTTATAATTAAATATTTATATTTAAATAAAAACATTCCAAGTGTTCAATGTTTTTCGAGTAAATTTACATTTCCACACAAAAAAAAGTTTTCAATTAAAAAAAAACATTCAGTTTTCCCTTTCTTTGTTTGCAATATTGTAATACCTTTTTTAAAATAATAATTAACGGATACAACGAAAAAAGCTTTTATTCGTAGCTTTCAACGTATTGTATTATTTATATTTATTTTCCATTGTAATAACACTGTTAAAAGAAACTTTTGTCTACGAAAGTTGTAACTTTTTAAAACAAGCCGACCGTGAACAAAGCATTTATGTCAAATATAATTTAACTTTTTATATATACTCAATATTTTTATATCCATTCTGCATTCAATTTTGCTTAATATTCTATTCCATTAAAAATATACAAATAGGGGAAACTTGGGTACTTCGGTGATATTAAAACCTCGTTGTAATTTTTATTTTAATTTTAATATCAAATTTTTGTAAAAATGTTTACTATCATAAAGTATCTACATTATTTTTCATTAAATTTTTATTTAGATGCTGTACATCTTTACCAATTTTGTTTAACATCCCCTTAAATGATCAAATCTGATACGTCTAATTTTTTGATACTATGGTCAATCAAAATTCTTAAGGCTATCATAATATTCATCCCAGTAAATATTTTAGAAGGAAAATGCTTTAAATTTTCAAATACACCTCTATTATATCTATTGATATTATAAATATTTTTTTATGTAGATCTAAAGCCTTATTCTAACCATCTGAATTAAACATGTGCTCCACTCGACAAAAAACTAAAAACTATCACAAAACATGTCTATAATACCATCACTAAATTATGTTATCATGAATTCGTATTAATGGCAAGCTTCTAGTGAGTATAGTTGTTGGAAATACGTTGGTATTATTTAAAAAAAAAACGACTTTATTTGAACTATCAATATCATCGATTTATCCGAGTTTCCCTTACATCATTTTCATATATGTAAACTATCACAATATATGTAGGTATATTTTCTTGAATGAATATCGATTATTTATATTAAAACCTAAAGAATTTGAAATATTAATTAAGCTAAAATTTAATTTCGATGAAGTTAAACATTTAAGTGATTTCATATCGAAATTCTAGACACTTCAAGAAATTGACTGAAAGTTCATCATATTGAATTTCAACGCTTCGCGATTATATTGAAATTGATTAATCGCCTGTTGTTGAATTTGTTTGGTTTTATGTATCATGTTTATATAATAATAATGAAGTTCAAAAATAAATTTCAAATTTATATTGGCGTCTTCTAACTAATTCTTGTAATTTAAGACAATCTTAAAAGAGCTTCATTAAAGTTTCTATAGAAATTAGAAAACTTTTGCGAAACTAATATAATATATTGAAGCGAAGTTGAAAAAGTTTCGCAGATAAAATAAATTTGAAATTTTTTACGATTGCAATAATGTTAGATTTTTATACGTTTATTGATTGCAAATACTAAAGACGAATAAAAATAAAATATTTTTGGAAAAAATTGTTTGTGCATACGAGAATTTGTATTTCTCATATGTATTAATACATGTGATATCTCATTCAACAATGGGTTGCTCATTATTTATGATAGTGAATAAATAGTTCAAACGCTTTTTTTTAATAAAATACAAAGTTTTAATTAATGAAAAAACCGCAGGGTTAGAAATCGAACGAAAATATGCGAATATAAGTTTTATCAAAAATTTAACAGATTAAACTACATATAGTCAAAGAAATCCAATTAAAAACATATATTTGTACAAAATCTTAATTTTATATACAGAGAATCGAATCAAAACCACTGTGATAACCAGTTACAAGTACCACATTGTCGGACATTTCCTCACTAGGTCTTATTTTCGGGGTGGGGCTTATTCGGGGGGCGGTATAGGGTTCAAAACATTCTTAAAATCACGGTAGGTCTTATTTTCGATACGGCAATAGTAAATAAATTCTTTTAACGCCTTGAATTTACACACATATTACACTCAGATAAAAAAAAATCAACATGTTTCCATCACATACAAATTCCTGTAAAAAAACCTGAATACGACCGTATAAGAAGAGTATCACTTTCCACATACTCATCATTCGTTTAAAATTCAATTATTCGTAAAAAAAATTACGATTTGAAACGCCCCATCACCGAACACTCGCATAGTTGCGAAATTCCCGCCCAAACCACCGCCAATAACGACCAGCAACGCGATCGAAAATAATTGCGCGATTATTGACGTCTCCGTCAACATTCCATGCGAGTGTGCCGTTTTAAACGACCGAAAGTGTTTGTTGAACGACATATCAATTGCTTTTGAACTCTGGCCGACGTCAAATGTGAAGTTCGATGTTGATCGAACTATTATCTGATTGGCTCTCGAAGTTTCCTTTGATCGGGGCGTTTGAGGATTTTTTTTGCGGCTCGAATGTCTGAAGGTGAATCGAAATGGTTTTCGGTTCGTTTGAATGTGATTATGTGTTGTTTGATATTTTTTTTTTATTGTTTGTATTGTTTTAAATGTGATATGATTGAATTTGAATAATTTTTTGCTGTATGGATATGTCATAGTTCAAGTATTCACTTTTGTTTGTTTATACCCATACTAGTTTAAGTATACACAAACTATCGATTTTAGTTTGAATGTCAACTGTCAAATTTTACCTATAATTGCGTCTAAACTAAAAACAGACGTCAAAAGTATCATGCTTGGATTAGCGTTTTAGCTTGAGTTGTGAAAATGTGTTCAAAACAAACTCTCGAAGTTCAAACTGACACGACGGGTAGGCACTACACATATTTTTTGATCATTAGTTGACATAACAATTTCCAAATTATTGATATTTAGCATAAGAGCGTTATCTGAGTGCAAACAAATTAAATTGTCGTACCACACTAACAATTGGACTAGAGCTGTTTTGAAGGTGTATTAACAGACTAATTTGTTCGTGCACAAACGAAGTGAACACTCAAACTGTAACAGATATAAAAAAAATCGTATTTGTGCTTTATTATTAAGTATTTTTTTAAATAAAAATTCATATTTTGACTATAAAGCAGGGCTGTACTCACTCCAACTCTGGCTTCGAAGTAAAAAAATCATAGCATTTTACGCGGAATTAGAGTCGGATTCGAAGCTAATAGTAAGACAAAAGCTAATTTCAGATTCGGAGTCGAAGTTAGCATATTTTGATGCATTTGCATGTAAAGCCCTATACCAAAATATAATACCTATACCAAAATATAATATCTATACCAAAATATAAAGCTTTGTACATATATATACCGGCCCTTCTAAAAAGGATCATTATAATTAATCAGAATTTGTATCTAAAACGTTCTAGTCTGTAATTAACTCTCCACTGCCCAGGCCAAAACCCCCTGCAATGCCCACGGGGTCCATATGGGCTCGTAAATTCCGGTTGATATCAAAATTTTATGTTATAAATTCTTAAATGTGAGTTATATCAAATAATACGATCGACAAAAAAAATTGGAAATTAAAGAAAAAAATCTTGGGCAGTTGAGCAGTCAGAAAATTCTGGCTCATATGGACTCTAGGGACAGTCGTGGGTTAAGGGAAACTATTACCTCAGCCATCTTGCTATATGTTGTACTTGAAAATATTCTGGTATAAAATCGTGATCCAAAATTTAAACGTAATCATCTCAAAATTGAATATATGGTGCTCTAATATTTTAGCGTGGTTTTTTAGTTACTTTTTTTTTAGTCCTGAATATTCGAATACTTCGAATATTCGAACATATTTCGATAATTCGAACATATTTAGATTATATTCCGACATAATTCGCTTATTTTAACATATTTCGATTATACGAACATATTTCGCGTACTCGAATATATTTTGAATATTCGAATATATTTTGAATATTCGAATATATTTCGAATATTCGACTGTTTCGAATATTCGACTGTTTCGAATATTCGAATATGTTTCAAATATTCGAATATTCGAATAATTTTCGAATATTAGAAATTCGAAATACCTTATGATGTGGTGCTTTCTGGCGCTGTTGCTGCGAGTTGTCGTTGTGTTTGGGCGTGGTAGGCGGCGCTGGCGGAGGCGATGGCGATGGCGATGGTTGTGCGCTCCGAACGCGCAGCCGCGCCAGCGCGCTCCTCAGCCCCTCCGTGGTGCGCGTCCTGCACGACACACGACTACCACCACTTGTTATAGCACGCTGGCCAACACACGCGCGCGTGGACACGCACCGGCTGGCGGGACGGCGAGGCTCACGTCGAGTGCCATCTGTGCGGTCCGAAACTGCTGCGGCGCAATGCTACTCGTCTCCGGCGGCTGCTGAAATAATGCGTTGTCTAGGTTAGGTTGGGTTAGGTTAGGTTTCGGTAGAATTGGAGCGAATCTTTAACGGCGCCCGGGAGGGGCGTTAGACCAGACAAGAAGGAATAGTTTGAGCATAAGGTCAGGCACCCACTTGCGATTTAGTCGCGCGCGATCGAAAACGGAACACATTGTTTTGAGTTGAAATGCGCGTATGTGTCATATGTGCGCACTTCAACCCGAAACAATGTGTTCTATTTTTGATCGCGCGCGACTAAATCGCAAGTGGGCGCCTAGCCTTAGATTGAAACAAAGTGAATATAATGAATAGGGAGAATCCTACACTACCATCACTCGATGGTCATCATGGATGGATTCGGGCTCATCAGAAGATTTTTTTCTCCTTTCACGATTATAAAAAGGGGTACTACTAGGTTTGAAACTGAATTGAATTTTGTTTCCCTAACTGCAGTTGACTGCAGTATGACTGTAGTTCTAGATATCATATAGGTAGATTAATTAATTATAATGATAGAAGCTTAATATCAGGCAGGAGTTAAAACCCTTAATTATAAATATAAGGTAAAATGGAAAAAAAACCTAACCTAACTTAAAAATTCAGTCCAGTCTCAAACCTAGAAGCCCCAAAAAAGATTAGGTTAAAACGTAACGCCTCTCGTTTTCAATAGCCGTTGAAACAATGCGTTGTGTAAATTAAGTTAGGTTAGGACGCCATTCATCCCCGGCGGTTACTGAAACAATGCAACGTCTGAATCAAATGGGGAAATGTGTTCGCATGTGTCGAGTCGTTAACGCCATCTGTGTGTTGATCGGGGTGACAACATGTGATTGATTTATGATTTCGTTTCGATGACGCGATAAGTGGGCAGTGTGACTGTGATTGATTCGAGATCATTTGATGAAGGATGGACTGTATATTAGAATGAAATTCTATGGTGGCGTGGGCAAAAAAAGCTCACACTCTTGCCACCATAGATTTTTTTCTTCATATCGTAAATTTTCTCTTACTTAATTTTTTCAGATAAATAAAACATAGTTTTATCTATCTATTGATCACACTACATATCGTTTAACTTTTTCAATCATTAGAAACTAACGAACAAGTTTAAATTCTGAAATATTTAAACTAATAAAAACCAGTTTTTTTTAAAGTTACTTTGAAGATGAGTCTCCATAGTCAACGTAAGCATACACACATCCGAATTCACTCTCAAACGTTTCATCCCCATGAAGCTTTATCTTCACATTCAACAACAGTCAATATTTTCATATTCAACAAAAACAATCATCAACAATCAATTCAGCGTTACACAAACAACATCATAACACTTTGAAAACAAAAACATTCGCCGGCATTATTCGCCACTCCATTCGACAACTCGAAAAACAAAACACATTATTTCGACACATGCTGCGAACGATTCCGCACAAAACGCAAACAACAGAAACATAGAATTATGTCCCATTGTCGATACCTGTGCTCATCATAAACCCATTGAACTGACACGACACCCACACAATGGCCGCGTTGTGTCGCAACACTCGAAATTGCGACCAGATCTGCAACGCGCTCGATACCGATACCTTTTTTCAATTATGGGAATAACAAGTTTGGCACAGAACGAATCGAACCGTCTTTTCGATGGTATTGTATGCGGGGAAATGTGTCGTATATATAACAGTGCTGTATTTTGATTGCATAATCGAATAAAATATGAAAAATATTGCGTGGTTCGCTTAGAATACGTTTCTGTTTGGGGTGCTCTCCTTATCAGTGAGTTTATATCGTAGCGTAACTATGATGTCACATGTCCGGTTACGGTTTATGAATGAAATATGGAATGGATATGAAAATGAAGTTGTTTTGATTTGGAGATAGTTTTGAGGTAGTTTCGGGGTGCTTTGGGATAGTTTTAGAATGATTTGGGATAATTTTAGGGAGAAGGTGTTTTTGTTGATATGGAAATGAATGCAAAGATGGTATTATGGAGTATTATGTAGGTATTACATATCTAATTCAATAAGTAAAAAAGTAATAATAAGTAATAAGTAAAAAAGTTCATAGCGCGATAAAAAGAGACGCACGCGACTTCAACTGCCGTATTATTTCAATATATATATTTTTTTAATAAAAATCATAACATTTTGAATTGAAGTCTTTGAAGATTATACTTAAAAAATGAGAATTCAAAAATTTAATAAGTCTACACACCGGCTAAAGAGGGTAAAACTAGTTTGTAGGTACAAAAAGAATTCGTCGACGTAAGAAAATGAAATAGGCCAAAGCAAAAAAGAAAAACTGAATTCTTCATGCGTGAGTACGCAAGCACTTTTCTCGCTCTGTGAATAATTTTCCACCTATATGAGCCACTTCATTTCGTATGAAATATTCTTATACGAAACAAAAAATAGGTCCGAAAGAAAAGCCAAATAGAAAAATAGTGCAATAACACATAAAGACATAGGGGAAGAAAGAAAGAGATGGGAAAATAGTGACGGCATAAAGAGAGTAATGGGTAAATAAATAAACGAGATGAAAAAATATACGCGGTCCTTTCTCGGTTCATACGGGAAATTAGTTACGGATTAGGTAATACACATGAGCGACTTTTCGACAGCGAAAATCGCCCGAAGACAAATTGTCGCCGATTTTCGCGACTACCGTTAACCGAAATCATTCGCTGTTAATTGTTTTACTACTATATAGAGCCGATGTTAATAACATTGGATCATCATCATCATCATCATCGTCATCATTTAAAAGTCGCGGTTCAGGTCGTTCATTTGAAAAAAAGAAAAAAAAATTCGCGAGCGTCATCGTGACGAATGAACGAACGAACTGACAGACAGACAGATATCCGCTATTATATATAGGGGATAGGGGATAGGGGATTAACATATTGCTTCCATGACAGATTAACACATGACAGTTGAAAACACAACACTTGAACATAACGATATATGAAAATAGCGACAATTAAATTGAGATTTCAGGTTCGGGTTTGTGTTTGGGCTTAGGGCAATTGAGATTTAGTCAAAAAAATTGATAAACCTTTTGAGAACCGGTCCCGCGCTAGTGCGGGTTTATATATAGTCAAACTTAACGCCATCTCTTGGCTAAAAACCAAAAAATTATTTTAGCCAAGAGATGGCGTCAAGTTCAATTATATATAAACCCGCACTAACACGAGAGCGGTCCACAATGGTTGGATAAAATTTCCGCGCTAGCGCGGGACCGGTCCTCAAATTTCATTTCAAAAGTTTTTTCAGGATTGTATTTTATTGTTACTATGATCAACTATCGCTGTTTTCTACTGTCATGCGTTCTAGTATCTTATATTCAACTGTCACGTATTTAACTGTCACGTATTCATCTGTCTGATTACCATTAATTTTCGTTGTCTTGACTAACAAAAAATTTAATGGTACTTGATTCCGAAATGAAATTTTCAGTGATACCAACATGTAAACCGTCTCAATGCGAGACGCAAATAAACCGAGACGTCACTGGACTGGCAAGCGCACGAACGACCAACTTTTCCCTCTCTTTTTATCGGCCGGTCTGTGCGCTTTGTTTTTGGCCGAAAAACGTGCACGGGCGAGGGCATACGCGCGAAAGGATAAAAGGACCCTGCGAAATCGGCGTGTAGTTCGACGTTTTCGTCTGCGTACGTGATTCGGAGGATATGGCCGTTTTTTTATTATTTTGTTTTCGTTTCGCAGCGACGCCCAGCCGGCGGTTCGCGATACGTTCATTTTCAATTTTGATTTTTGTCTTTTTTTTTGTTATTAACAATTATATCATCATCATCGTTGTCGACCCTTTTTGTGCCCACTGCAGGACAAGGTCTCCCCATCAAATATTGGGGGTCTAGGCTATATACCTTATCCGAGAGCCAACCTCGTGTCGATAACAATTATATATTGTACTTATACCAATATCAAATTTAAATTAAACGAATTTTTAAAACGCACGTCTATTGATACATAATGAGCTACATACCAGTTACTAATAAATATAAAATATTATTTCATAAATATAAATATTTAATTTAAAAAGAAAAGGTATTATTATTAATCAATATTGATTTCAGCCATTTCAGAACTTCCGAAGTTCTCAATGAAGCGAAACATCACTCAAACGCGGCCTCCAATCACATCAAAAGTTGGCCATGGCCTAAACGCAATCTCGAACGAAACGCACATAGCATTAGCTTTATTGGAGAGCCTTCCCTTTTTTACAATGATCAAAGAAAGCCTATCGCCCCTCCCGCGCGCTTTCTCCCCGCGGCGTAGACGCCACGGTTTTGGCCGAAGTTGCCTTTTCCCCGTCCATCTGTGTGCGGCGCTGACGAAATGTAGGTTAGGTTACATAGAACGCTCCGACGTCGAGCGCCGTATCGTTTTAGGTCGGCCTTTGATTTATTTGAGATCGCCTTTGTGTTTAGGGTTTCGCGCCGGAAAGCGACCGCTTACGGCCAAGAGCGATGACGTTTCGAAGGGCGCGCTTTTATTACGGCCATTTTTTATCGTGCGTTCGAAAAACAATAAAGGAGGGAAATTCCGCCGGGGAACATTCTCGTCGGAATATTCTAAGTAGCAAAGACTTTTTCTTTCTCGTTTAATGAAAATGTTAAAGTATTGTATTATGTAGTAAGAGTTATTCGCGGAATTTCTAAAAGACATGCGTAAACTAGGTGATGCTTGTCGAAAACGTGACGACCGTTTCGTTTATAATATTCATGGGTTGTTTATAAATAATGGATACGAGTTCGAATCTCTTGTGCGCGCGAAAACGGCGCAATGATACCAATCGCCACGATCCTAGATAAACGCGCATAAACGGTCATAAATAATATATTAGGTGTGCATCACCAACGTTAGCAATCTTCTAAAGTAAATAATCTCTTTTTTAATGAAAACCAAACAGAAAATTTCTTGTATATTTTAATTTTCATGGCATTCTTTCAGTTTTATGATGTTTAAAAAAGCATTTAACATATCAGTTTCACCAATTATGGAAATTAAACTAAAAGCTCCAATAGATGAATTCTATTAACATGTAATATATTTTTGAAACTACCGGGAATTTGTTAAGAATATATTTTTAGTACCACCATTGATATGGAAAACATCGGTAAATATCGATATTCATTTTTCAATCAGTAAATTGAATTAAATCAAAATGTATTATCAATAGTAATAACTTTTTATTTCAGTAACAGTCAATTTAGGAATCTTTAATCAAAAATATGACAATTCTTCGAAAATTCCTTCAAACTTTTTATCGATGTAATAATAATAATAATTTTAACACTTTATATAAAAAAATTAATATTCTACATCGATAAACTAAATTATATGTAATTAACTAATACTAACACCTAATACCACTAATTTTGAAATCTTTAATAAAAACATGAATATTTAAAAAAAACTTTTTTATCCATACAATTACTAATTTTGACTCAAAAGACCCGATACGTCCGAATGACGCAACATTCGATGAATTGTTAAATTCCCCACTAGAAGATGCGATGAAACTTTGATCAAAGGGCACTAAAAAAAAACTACGCACGCAAAATAAACAAAGATGGCGCTGAAACAGTAATGGATCCGTCCGCGGCTCCCCTTTCGCTTCTTGTTTTCGTTATTTTTTTTTACTATTCGGCGAGTGTTTTTCTTTTGGTTGTTGTCGCATCTTTTCACGCGACCGAGAACAACAATGGCACGCACTCGCGCGTGACGTTTCGGTCTCTCGACGACTTGTGAATAAAAAATTGGCGGGAAAACGAGAACGGGTCTATCAATTTGCGTGGAGCTTTCACTTTTGTTGGAAATACGTGCATGATTTATTTGTCGGGCCGTTCTTTGAGTCGAAAAAATAAATTCACTGTTATTTACTCGAGAATTGTTTTGTTATTTTTTATATATGAAATTGATAATATGAACGGTTTCACTAGTAAGAGTAGTACGCTAATATACAAAAACTACAAATACTACTGATACTAGCATACAGCTCGCAAGTAGTATCAGTACTAGTACGAAAGTATACAGTACTCAAGTACACAATATACTAGTACGCAGTACACAAGTACACGGTATACTAGTACACAGTACATAAGTACACAATACACAGTACACAAGTACACAGTGCACATATATGCAGTACACAAGTACTAGTAATACACTATTACACAGTACACAAGTACATAGTGCACATATATGCAATACACAAGTATTACTATTACTAGTAAACTATATATAAGTACACATAATACAAGTACTACTAATACTAGCATACTATTACACGGTGCGCAAGCACTATTAGTACTAGTAAACAGTGCACAAATACTAATAATATTAGTACAATTTTATAGTACGCAAATACTACTAGTACTAGCACTTGTAAGATTAATAAATTCGAATGTAAGGTAATGAATCACGTACCTGTAGTTGATCACTTTTGAGAAAAACGTGAAAATTACGGTTCTTAAAGATGATAATCTTTCATAAATGGTGCGACAAATAAGCTGTCTGTTACATCTTGTCTATCGCACTCTTTCCGGAAGATCGTCGTCTTTGAAAACCTTAATTTGACGTTTTTCTGAAAAATGGCCAATCTCGGGTACATATACAACTCAACCGCTGGTGCCGTTACCTTAATTAGTTTCCTAAAAAAATTAGAATTCACACCAATCACACGACCCACTTGCGACAACGTTAAGGCAAAACATAAAAATAACCTCATTTGAAAAAAAAAACTTCACATTTTACCCGAGAAAAAAACCCACTTTCCCATTACCTAATAACGCAATTTTTCCCTTCTAATGGCATTACCTCCCCAACAAAGCGATACCCACTTGAACGAAAACAGACCAAACAAGTCCCCGGGCGCGAATGAAGCACAATCCGCGCAAACGTCGTTACAAAGCCGGCGTTTTCGGCCGATAACGAGATTCGCCAACTCCCGAAAGTCGGAGACGGGCGCCAATTTGGCGAATTACCTTCGGGCGACGGATAAATGGCGCCGCGACGGTAACTTTGGGACGTTTCCCGTTACCCGCGAGCCTAATCGAATTTTTGAACGATGCAAATTGAGAGCGGAGGCCTCGCCGAAGAAGTTTCGCCGAGGCGCGCGCTTTCCGCGGTTGGCGGCGCTGGTTTTTTTTTGTTTGTTCTCGCGCTTGGCGAAGTTGGGGTTAGGTTATGTTTGGAGGCTTAAGCCGTTTTGTGTTTGGAGTCGGTTTTTAGTCGTTTGGGATGAAGTTTTGTCGTGAGTATTAATAACTAGTATATAGGCCTGATGTTAATAACATCGGCTGTGAATTACGTAATTATATATCATCATCATTGTCGTCATCATAGTCGACCCTTTTTTGGGCCCACTGCAGGACAAGGTCTCCCCATCAAATATTAGGGGTCTAGGCTATATACCTTATCCGAGAGCCAACATCGTATCGATAAGTAATTATATATAAAAAAAAAAATTTATGCAAAAATATTTTATAACCATTCCGTTGCGAAAAGTCGATGCCCGTTTTTATATATAGAGGATAATGTATAGGCCCGATGTTGATAACATCGGCTGTGAATTTATAACCATACTATTACGTAATA
>JAOXNN020000028.1:67358-83766 GCA_028571205.2 Hydropsyche betteni | reverse complement strand
CAAGGCCTTGCCAA
Source organism: Hydropsyche betteni (assembly GCA_028571205.2). NCBI lineage: Eukaryota > Metazoa > Arthropoda > Insecta > Trichoptera > Hydropsychidae > Hydropsyche > Hydropsyche betteni. The sequence continues at coordinate 83,752 of JAOXNN020000028.1, read as the reverse complement.
ACAAATGCGGCAGTCTAGGCTATACCTTACCGCGCTAGCCCAAGTCGTATTTCGGTAAGGGATGTAGGAGATATGAACACTTTTACTTCTTCAAATATCCACCACAAACCATGGCCATAATTCGAGCTGTCAACATTTAGAAACCTACCGATCAGCTGTCAACACCCCGACTGCGCTGTCACTTACCATTGTTCTCCACATACGAACCCGCGAAGGTCAAACATCGCAAAAATGGACAACTGACCCCCAAAAAACCGCACAATGGGGTTCATCAACTTCAAAAACGTGAAATTCTACTCGCGAAAGTGCAACGCGGGGACGCTAGTCTACGACGAAGCCTGCCTGGACATCCTCACCGACAGGGAAGTATCTTTGTGGAGGCAATACACGAAATGCGACGGCTGCGACTACGTCAATGTCCTGGAAACGAACAAGTCCTCGTCCCTGCTCCTGCGGACTATATGGCCGGTCAAGTACAAGGTGCAGGACGGGGACGGCACCGAGATCTGCAACGGGGTGTTCAACTTCGGGGAGTACGGGAGGTATCAGATGAACGTGACCAAGAACGGGTGCTCTGACGTGTTTGTGACCCAACAGCCCGACGAGCCTCTGTTTCCGATGCTCGTCGCCATCGTCACGATGCTTTCGATCGCCACGCTTTGGTACCTCGTCAAGGGAGCGTATCGCAGGATTAGCCAGTGGGAAATTTGGAATCATCTATTCAGGACGTTAGTATTGTTGATCCACTTTTGTCATTTGTGAGGTTTCATCGGTTGAACTAATCATAATTGGAATTTACGTAAAGCGTAGTTAAGTTTGACCCTTTGCACTCTTGAGAATTCTCCGAAGAGTTGCGGGAGACAAACGGTTGTCGAGTCACACTCGACGCGGAGTGCAAAAGGTTGAAACATATTTTCAATATTGTTGTTGATTTTTTCAGTGAATCGAGATCTGAACTGTTGATCGGGTCACCGACGAACGATCGGCATCGTATAAGTACTCGTCTACGATCGGCTGACGTGTTTCGAGGTTTTACTATAGCTCTGATGATATTCGTCAACTATGGAGGCGGGGGATACTCGATTCTACACCACGCCCCATGGAACGGTCTGACGATTGCTGATGTGGTTTTTCCGTGGTTCGCTTGGCTCATGGGCTTCGCTTTATGCCTTTCTTTACATACTCGACTCAGAACTGCGATGAAAAGGCGAACTGCTTTCTTCCAAGTATGAATTTCAATAAAATCTTCAACGTTCTCATAATTTTCGGTGCTTCATTATTATTTTCGTTTAGATATTCCGTCGCTCGATAATACTGATCTTCTTGGGAATAATCTTGAGCTCTAAAGGACGTGTTCTTGAAGATTTACGCATACCAGGCGTCCTTCAAAGACTAGGATTGGCGTACTTCATCGTGGGAACTTTAGAATGTTTCACTATAAATGCTTCAAATAACTATCTACCTGGTACGATAACGATTCTCGAATATATTAGTAATTTCATCTCAATTTTGTATATTTATTAACGAATTTTAAAGGTACTGCACTCTTGCGCGATTTGCGCTCTACCTGGAAGCAATGGCTCGTCACTTTGATCTTAGTCGGAATACAAATTACTCTCACATTCTGTCTCCCTGTACCGGGATGTCCGACAGGCTATCTCGGTCCAGGCGGATTACACGACAATTCTTCTCATCCTAATTGCACTGGTGGAGCAGCGGGTTACATCGACACGTACTAAACATATCTCCGTAATACACACCCATCTGAAACCCAACGAAAATAACATCCGAATTTTCCATTTCAGTTTGATTCTCGGCAAAGACCATCTGCACAGAGGCGGATCTTTCCGAGAGTTGTACCAAACGAAAACGCCGTTCGATCCGGAAGGTTTACTCGGTACTCTTACTTGTGCTTTAGTCGTGCAACTCGGAATACAAGCAGCGAGGGTTTTATTAGCTTACTCACACGCTAGGTAATTATGCTTTAATCAATCATATATTTCGATATTTTTATCGTTACGTTATAACTTAAATTTAGGCCTCGTATTATGCGGTGGTTACTTTGGTCGTTGATGACCGGATTACTCGGCGGAGGTCTCAGTACGTTCACCGAAAACAACGGACCTATACCGATAAATAAAAATCTATGGTCCGTTTCGTACTGTTTAGTGACTTCTAGTCTCGCATTCCTTATACAAGTAAGTTTTGAAAAATTAAAAAAATAATTTTAACACCGATTAAATGTAATCGTTTCATTTTCAGGCATTTCTTTACTTCATCATCGACATGTACTCTGTTTGGCAAGGACGCCCGTTTTATTATGCCGGCCGAAACGCTTTGCTTATATACGTCGGACACGATTTGATGAAAGGAAGGTTCCCGTTCGAATGGAAGTTGGAATTTCCTTCGCACATGCAGCTGCTTGCGATGAATACTCTTGCGGTGTTGCTTTGGTTGTCGATAGCGATATTTTTACATAGGAAAAGAGTCATTTTAACTATTTAAATGTATTTCGTTTACATTATCGCTAGTGTATATAAATTCAAAGTATCAACTTGTGGTATTCGGTGATTTGTTGCAAATAATCAATTTATTCATAAGTAGAATGTATAAAATTGCATAGCTAATTCAGAATTTTCTCATTGAAGTTATTTCGAAACGATATTTGAACTTGGCCTCAAGTTAATGTCAAATTTACGGTGCCAAATTACTTTTCAATGTTCTAAATTTTATGGAAATGCGTGAATAGCTTTTTTATCAAAATTCTATATTTCAATACGCATAATACTAAACCGTTGTATTACTATGTGAGATAGTTTGTAAGTTTTCATTTATTCATACAAAAATTATATACCTATATTATAAAACATAAAGTTATCTCATTTTATTGCAACTTTATTATATTAAATAATGATCTGTTTTGTTTATTTTTTAATAGTGTGAATGTACTCAATACTTTTGAACATTGCTTAATCGTAATGGTTGTGTTTTTTAAACAACTTTAGTGTGCCTTTGATAAATGATTTTTCATTATTTCCACTATAATTATTGTACTAGTCTTAATATGAACAATCAATAAACTGACTTGAAATATTGAAAATCTTTGTAATCTCTCATCATTCCATCTCATAAACAACACCTTATATCTTTTCAGTTAACCGACCTTTCTTTCAAAGCTACTTAAAGGGTTCATGTAATATGAACAAAGTTTGACTTTTCAACATTATCCAAAACTCTCCTTTTATATTAGTTAAACTCTCCTTTTATATTAGTTAATATTAGTTATTAAATCGTATATTACTATATGACTCGATATTTAAATAACTCTATAGTGAAAGATCTCGGTGTTGGAGAAAGGTTGTCTTCCACCTGTCTGGGATGTGTTCTCCGTTTCTTTGAACATGTTGCAAAACGGGACCAGAATAGTCTAGAAAAACTGGTTGTAACGGGAAGTTTTAAGTTAATATTACTATTATATATGACCACCCATAATAATTGTCTCATATAAAAGAAAAGCATGTTTGCAATTATTTAAGTGAACAAATTATATAAACCTTTATTCATTGAAATAACTGTACAAATATATCCATAATATTCTACTTAGCACATAAAATTTATGATAATATATAATGACAAATAACAATAAGTATTATATATGAAATCAAAATCACAGGATCATATTAAGCGTATTCCTTAAACAAAATAATACTGATATACGTATAATTTTCATATGTATGAAACATTTCAAAATTTGATTTTGTTTTCACCGTCTTAAAATATCGATACATTCATCGTGTATCTCAAACGAAACGTCGATAAATCATATAAGTATGTATAACAATTTTTTTGTTGATTGAAACTTAATTTGTATAAATTTGGTCATAGTTCATAAAAACATTTTATAAAATCTTGTGAACACTTCTAAATTTTAATTTATTCATACAATAACGAAAATATGGCGACAACTCATGAAAATTTGGCACGTATCTTTTTTCATCGATTGAAAATAAATCATATGAAATCAGAACATTGTTTAGAACCTCGTTGGAAAGCATCAGCAATAATACAATACTTTTTTTAGGAAAATCGCTCATCGTGCATTTGTAATCTACATCTTTAAAATTTAAAGAACACAGAATCTTTATTTCAATGTATCAGGCAACTATTTTATAAATACATAAATCCACATTTAAATCATTTTGAATCGATCGATTTACCTTCACGGATATGTCTTGATTTTTTTATATCCCAATAAAACGAATAGCGAAAACGTTCACCGTATATTGAAGGATTAGATTCGCGGCCAAAAATTTAAACATCTATACGATTCTAAGAAAGAGAAATTGAGATACAGCGTCTGCTGGTGAGATTCTTTTTAAAAAGGTTGGCCCTCGTTAGAGTATTGACTCTTGATTTTCTCAGTCTTTTGTAATATTAAATAAGATATGAAGACATACAGTGAATCACATAAGTCATGCATTTCATCCGATACAATCTAATTGAAAATATGCACGTACGAACATATTTTTAATGTGTACACATAGTACATATATGCCACTTATATGAAATACACATTATTTAGAATTTTATCAACGACAATAAAATTATCCATAACTTTCCTTAATTTAAATATATATCGTTACTCTACAGTCAGTCCGACAATGACCATTCGATTAACTATTGATTGTTAACGACCAATGCTTATTTAGATTGGCAGTGTCGTTTCACAGGGCTGAGCTGACTTCATCTTGCTCATTCGACGGAGAATCATTGTCGATGACACAACAGCTATCGCTCTCCATCTTCTTTTCCAACTTTGACTCTTCAATACAACTGCATGTATCGTCTATCTGTTTAATCATTTCAGCTTTGTCTCTGTCCTTCTTTAAAGCATCCTTATCACTAACCTTATCTCTTTTTTTACTTCGTTTACGCCTTTTCGAATCCCTAGTCTTTGGAGAACGCTCCAATAAAAAGAGTGCTTCATGGAAATCGTCTGAGCTAAGATTTGATTCTTGCACATGAAGTACTGAACTTAAAGCGCCGTCTGTTGATGATTTTGGAAAGTGGAACATTTCCCTATCCCTCTCCGGCTCGTTGGCACTCTTCGATTTGAGTTTGGACACACCAGAAGTCTGTGCATCCTCTGAAAAATCCTGAGCACTGGTCAAAGGCCTAGCAGACCAAGCTTTTTGCATGCCAGATTTTTTTGAGGTCAACGAAGTCGGTGAACCAGGCAAAGACATATCAAAAGCCAACTGATCAGTCTGAGGATAAATATTTTCGTACAAAGCCTCCTCTTTTTTCTGTTTCGGTCGCTGGTAATCTGCACTGAACACTGACTTATTCAAAATACCACATTCTGGTTTCAACGTACCCAAAGTAGCCATGTTACTAATCATAATTCCACCACCATGACAACTAGCGTACACCGTTCCTCTCAAAGTGCTACTATCAGCAGTACAATCCATCATCAAACCTGGATCGTCTTCATCAAAGAATACATCATCACTAAAGTGAGATGGAGGCAATACAGGCATGTCCAATATATTGAGACTATCGTCTGAATAATGAGCAGTCATATGTCTTTCCTTCATGGGACTCGTTGGAGTAGTGGAACGCAGCAAAGATGGAGTATACAACTCTGGTGATCCTGGAGAATATGAAGAAGCTGTCATTGTTTCGATAGCATTCCTTTCACTGCACGGAGATAAAGAAGGTGATGTTACATGAACTATCACCGGACTGGTTGCCATTATGTTTGAAGTTTCTTTATAGTCTTTCCAAGCCACTTTCGGGCGTGCTTTTGGAGACTTTTGCTCCGAATTAGATATTCTGTATCCGTCTTTCATAGTAGCTGTGCTGAAATACGCTGATGAAGATGGCATCACCTTAATAGAGGAAGAATCACAAAGCGGACCTCCTTTCACTGAAGGCTCTCTGCATATCGATACTCCCGATATGTAAAGAGTAGGTGATTTTGGTATTCCAGTTTCAGATTCGCACTCATTGCTGCTATCTGTTTCTAAACCTCTCTTAGTTTTACAATTGTTCTCGTCCACGTTACCGGAAATCAACTCTTGAGAATCATCGCATATTTTGATGCTCAATGTCGGCATTGTCTTCATTATTTTATCTATCTTAACACATTTTTTAGGACTTTCATTTGTGCTCTTCGTTTCAGCGGAGTTCATAACGCGCAATTTCAGTTTGTCGGACTCTGAACCACTTATGAATCTAGTTTCTCCTATATGCTTCTCTGAACTTGAAGCTTTCACTTTGTTTTGACCTTTATCATTTGTCCTAGGAATGTGATCTGAATGTCTCCTGAAGTTATCACCGACAATTTCGTTTTGGTTCAAACAATGCTTGGGGCTATCACCTAATAGCCCTATGTGCTTGTTAATTGCTAATTTTGTCAAATATGTGTTGACTTTTAAATGGCTAGAGTTTAAATCTGGTAAGTGAATCGTTTTCTCGCTGAAATCGAAAATTTCTGGATTTACCTTCCCACGACAGTCAACGCTCACTGTTTTAGGTGCATCAGTTTCAGGATGAGCCATGCTACTTTTGGATAAATGTCTCTCCTTTTTCTCGTAATATCTGGGTGTAGTTTGTCCAGATTGATCCATAGCATTTGTTTTGACACACTTTTTCTCACAACAAAACTCTCCCCAGGGTAAATTTTTGGGAAACGTTGTAACTTTTTTACGAGCATCTCCGTTATCTTTTGTACTCCTTGACACACCTTCAGAAGACTTGAACACTTCTTGATTGTGACAAATCATTTCATCGTCTTGTTGTGTTCCAGCGTCGATTAGTATGGCTTTTGTTGCTGTACTTACTTTTTTTTCTAAATTAGTCTGTTGGGATTTTGAAGGATGAGGTAACGTAGTTACATCTCTATGTAATAAAAAGGAATCTTTGCGTTGAAAATGATCTGAAAAAATTATTATTATTGAATACCATGAGGAATAAATAAATTAAAATATTTCTATAAATGTATGTACCAGGATTAGTATTAATGATTGATTCTTCTGGCATTTTGCTGTAACTGAAATAAATTATAATGAGCTTTGTTTCTAAAATATGTAATAAAATTATTATTAGCTTACGTTGTGTCATCAGTACTTGAACTTCTAATTGAAATATCACCCATACTCCAAGATCTTCTAACTCTGCCTCCTAACTGCCTCAGCAAAGGTGGTCTTTGACCAGCACCTCCTGATCTCAAAAGCGGTGGTCTACTTTTCAAACCTTCAAAAATTATTCCAATATGTATTTTAGAATTTCTTAAAAATTAATAAAAAAATTAAATAAAATTACCATCACTGCAATAGTTTATAAATCCTGAAATTCCAGAACATGTAGCTTGTTCTAAATCGTCAATACCTTCGTTGACGATCATCTGGAATTTCAATAGCAAATTTATTCAGAAATCTGACTTACAATGATTTTAATTTAAAACACTAACCTGTCTACATAAAAGATCTTTGTTTGATCTATCTTGTTTGGCACTCAATAAATCTAATCCCAAAGCTAAATTGGGTAAATCAAGAGGCGTTCTTCCTAAAGCTTTCAAAAAATATCCAACTGTTATATCAGCAGCTCTAGACCAACTCTCATCCTATAAAAATAAAAATAAATATTTCCACAAATGAAAAGTTCTTGAAATATTCTTAAAAGCACATTATATAGCAAAAATACTGAATTCTTATACTTGTTCACTCATTCTATTGCCCCTCAAAGCATCCATATCTGTAAAATCCTGCTGGATAATTTCTCTTCTTTCTCTAGTGACACTCCAAGATGGATTTCCATCAGAAATTTTTGATTGAAACATTGTATCACTGCCATTACTATTTACACTATTCATAGAACCATCATTGTTCCTTTTGTCTCCATCAGGTTCACCGGTCGAATCATTGGATCTGAAACGAGCCGGCTCTTGTAGTGACAACTGGATGGCTAACTTCAACTGATCATCAGAAAGACTCTTATCTTCTGTTAAAATGAAAAATTTATCAATAAAAGTACTAATTTTTAATTTCATTGATACGTTCAGAAATAGTACCGTTGTCTGAAGATGCTCCGATGGAAACTGAAATGTTGAATCTTGCTGGACGTTGTCTATTACGTGTCAAAGTTGCATCTAGAAAAAAATACATATTGATTAGTTCATAAAAATATTTTCCATTAAACTTTACATAATGGAAAACAAACCTTGAGACGTGGAAGAAGTGTCAGATTCTTGTCCCCTTCTAGCTTGCTCCTCTAACATTTGAAGTCTCGACATTTCGAGCGCAATTATCAAATCCATATTGTATTCAGATACATTGATTCGGTATACTGTGTTGAATAAATATTTATCAAATTAATATTTACGAATGCGCTCACATTTGGCGAAATCAAAAAATTACCATCACCGTCGTTGGCCTGAGTCGACCGTTCGGGAGCTGGTCTTGGAGATACACTCAATGGAGGTACCTGTGAAACAAATCTAATTGAGAACTATTCTAAATTTGATTTACTCAAATGTAAAACGCAAACCTGAGGATGCTTGTGATCTGTCTCGAACAGATCAGGAACACGCAGAGGCTCCCCACGAGGACCCAAAGGAAACCTCCAAGGATCTCTTGGATCTAATCTACCTCTGGATAATAAACGCGCCTGAAAAATCGCTCGAAAATTATGTTTTTGCAAACCAAAACACATATTTATCTCGGATTTTTACCATCATTCGCAATTCTTGAGCTGATAAAGCGGCAGGCGGTGGTGGAGGTCTCACCAGTCTCATCACTGTCAATCTCCATCTTCGAGTAGCAGACGTTGCTCTTTTCAAACAAATCAATGGAGCTTCTATTACTTCGCATGCAATCAAATTTGCTAGACGAGATCCGCAACGTTCCAGCTCATCCTGAAGACAAACGATATGTATCATACATTTTCATAATTGGGAAATATTTATGTTATGGAATTTACTTGAGCGTAGTGAAAAGCAGCTCTATGTGGAGCAGTAATAGGTAAAACTATTGTATATGGACAACACCCAATTAAAACCCGTCGAGTTAGACCTAATTCTCTAGCAGCAGCTTCCAAAATACCTCCACTTGTATCTGTATATAATTCATTAGTTAATATTTTTTTTTAAATTAAAATATAGTCGATAAATCAATATTTACTTGTAGGATCCAAAGCTTTGGTCTTTGACGGTGTAGCGACTAGCAAAGGTCTTTCAGAAAGCCATCTTTGCTCATGGCGACGAAACCGAGCACACTGAACTGCGAATTTCCATTGTTCTTGAGCTTCTACTTCTTGAATCTATAAAATATAAAAATTAAATAATTTTAATGTATCTAGTTTTTTTTTTTTGTGAATTTTTACTTTTAAAAATACCTTAGCTTCGGCTAATGCAGTTCCTCTCGTTTGTTCAACGCGTGCTACTACTTCGTCCCTCGTACATCTAAAATATCCCCCAGTGGCTGACCCATGACGTTTCCAACTCTCCAAGCAAACCCAACAAAAATCAAACTTGCACTATATAAAGAAAATATTTATAAAAACAAAAATAATGCATAAAAATTCAATTAACGTTATAAAATACCTTAGTGCATTTCATATGATTGCAACCGTCGTTCTTTTGTATGGGAGAAGAACAGGAGGGACATGGTTTACAATTAGTCAAAAGCCATACTGATGAAGCTGCACTATGTGCACCTCCAGTTGCTGCCGCAACTGGAGCCGAAGGACCATTTCCATTCCTAGTAACCCATTTCGACCAAGCTGCACAGGATATAGGAGGATGTGGTTCAGCTGAAAACATTAAATAAAGTCAAAAATTGTATAATTTTGAGAAAAATCTATAACGAAAGTTCATACAGTTACAATCCCAGCAAAAAAAATGAAAATCTCCGCAGTCGACACCTCTTGACACTGCTGGGTATCCGCCTGGACATTCTTCTTCGTCTTCTTCTACATTTCTTTGTAAGATTGCTGGTATCTATAAAAAATTATATTAAATTAATTTCAAATATTATTTGAATTTCAAATGAAATAAAAAAACTAACTTGTAACTCAGTTTCGTGCAATTTGACAGCTCTGCCGCAACCTGCCACTGGACACCATTTCATCCCACGGGAGCTTTCAACGAATGCCTGCAAAATCAAAATTTTCATCATCCCACGATGATACTAGTACTTTACAAATCTCTTACTTTTATATCGAACAGTAGATATTTTCTTTGTGTGCGTGGTGTCAGGCAACGTTGTAACAAATGAGGAGGAGCAGGTCTTCGACATCGGGGAGCAGGACACACAGGACGAGGATCACCTTCACAAACCCTTCCGGTTAAATAACGACCCCAACAAGGAGCACAAAATGTATGACCACAACCTCCAGCTCCTGATTCACTAGACCACACTTCTTCCCTACAAATCCCACACTGCGAAAATGATAAAATGAGTTATTCAACGTTTATTATAAATAATCATGATCATGATAATAATCACTTCAATAGTCCTTTGATCTACTCCGGCAGAAACACTTTCTTCGGGATGTTCGCTGTCCAATGAACCTCCTGGCAAAGATACTCCTGCTGATGCACAACAAGCTGTTGCATCTTTCATCCATCGTTCTACCAAAACATCTCTGCACCATTCTGAAAAATAAAACTCATTTTTAAAAAGGCAAAAATTATAATTTGATCCACATACTATAAACATTTCATACCATTATCTCTCAAAAGTGCTTCGGCTGTAAACAAAGAAACTCTAAGCATATCGCTAGTGTCAACCAAAAGTCTATCTTTAGCTTCACGAAGCTCTTGTGGTCGTAAACCCTCGTGTGAATCTCCAACGATATTTCCTTGAGTCATTAAGGTTTCTTCAGATTCCTCTTCAGTGATTTCAGAACTGGTCCAGCCCCAACGCTCGTCACACCATTCTATCGGCTCATCGGACTGAAACATTCAACACTGAATCACTGCTTTCCATACAAACAGGAAATAAAGAACAAATCTTACAAATAACATCGCTTTTTCGATAAGTGCAGCTAAACGTGCATGTCCTCCACTCAATGCCCTCTGAGCTGCAGTTCTTCCTCTAGCATCCTTTGTCAACGACTTTGCACCAGCATTCAACAACAATCTAGCTCCACCTGCCAACCCAGCTCCAGCGGCCAAATGCAATGCACTATTCCCATCCTGCAACAAACAAAACGTCATACACCACTTTTACATTTCGAACTCCAATGTCAAACTCACTCTATCTGTAGCATCCATTTGAATCCTTTCTTTTTCTTCCGAAGATGGAAGCTTAACTCCTCTCCATTGCAGCAAAAGTGCAATGCAAGCCGCACGTCTTTCTTGTGCGCTGGCAGTCAAAGCTCCAGTTCCAGGTGGTTCAGTTTGATTGCTGCCGTTATTAGAAGTTGCTGCATTGTTTCCAGAACCTGATTTAAAAAATATATTATTATCATTTCAAATATAATTTTTTTTAATTTTTAATATTTACCAGTAAGTTGGACACAACTAATCGACATATGATTAATGGAAGGCGGAAAACTTGTCCCAGCACTACAAGCACTGTGAAGCACAGTTTCATCGAAAGCGTTCCTTTTGTTGGGATCTCCTCCCAAATCATTCAAAAAGGTTCTTAGCAGATGTTTCATCCCTGGAATTTTCAAACAAAACCATAATAAAATTTAATCTACCATAATTTTTTGCAACTCAATTGTAATCACCATATCTGGCTGCATAATGCATGGCTGTGTTGTGATGTCTACTCTCCCCATAACTGAGATTCGGATCGAAACTCTTCTTGAGCTCTGGAGACCCTTGGTATATTTGCATGGCGGCATATTCGTCGCCATTTTGGATGTACTTTTTGAATTTGGACGACGTACTGCCCATCTTATCAAAATTTGATTTTTATAATTATTTATTTCCGCTTTTAATACACTAATGCGAGCTACTCTCTACTGTTATGCTTCTTTTATACAATGTGCGCTTTATATTATTAGTCGTTATATTATCCATATTTTCGTGTGCTTTGTGTTTTCTTGTAAAATTTGCGAGCACCATTTTTTTTTTTGAAAATCACCGTTTTTATTATAGATTACTTCCAAATGATAAATTTATAATATAAATAAATTTTGTATACAATGCGACTCAATGACTCTGCCTGAAAAACGTCAATTTTTTTCACATTACTTAATACAATTTTTACAGTTATACAAATCTAATTTAATCTTTTAAATTTCGAATTAAACCTTCTACAAATCAAATTCAACCATCGCTCATAATATATTTCCTTCATTTTTCAATTATTTTATAAAAAATATAAAAGAAACGTTAGGTACATATTGAAATTCACGTACCTAGGCACAGAATAAATTTGAAATTTAAAAACGTTGAATTCGATTTGTATAAGGTTGAATTTGGTGTGTTAATTATTAGATAATAAATTTGAAAATTACCTTCAATCAACGACACAATATCAAACAAGCTTTCATGCAAAAAGCCATATTGAGATGACAGATGTTGATGATCTCGTGTCATGAGCCGCACCGTCCATCAAATGACACCAACTAAAATAAATATTCAATAAAAACCAATACTCAATCTCACCTTTCGGAAACAAACCGCCGAAGTTGAGCGAAAACATACGCGATCGCCAAATCGACAAAAATCAACTTTCACTAATCAGCAACAATAAAAAATCGAGAAATTCCGAAAAATTTCCATAAACCATAATTTTTCCGAATTGCTGAACCGAAAGCGTTCCTCGTCCGCAGAAAGCTCACCTCTTCCCCGGCTGACATATCAGCGCCGTCAGGGTCTCACGATGGAGCCTGACCCATCCTAACTGTGGCCATTCTGCCGTTTCTGGGCTGATCGATCGTCCCGGGTCCCTCCCGTGTCCGCTTAACGTCAAATACAAAGGGGATGCAGGACGCGCATGCTCCGAGGAACGCCCTGGACCAAAGCTGGCAATTGTTCTGATTTAGGGACGAAATTGTATTTGAACAAATAAATAATCGTCCGTTTTATTTTGGGGGGCAATTTTGTAAAATTTAAAAAAAAAATTAAAAAAATCTAATGAAAATTTGTAGTGGAAAAAAAATAGTACGTATGTTATCATGTTCAAAATACGAAAATGTCATCATCAACAAATACAAGAATCAAAATATGTATTGCATTTATACATCTGTACGAGACGAATATAGGAATTAAAAAAAATAACAGAACATACTTTATACAGGGAGGGCTGCAGCTCCGAAGCCCTTTAGCACGAATTTTATATAATAAATTTCGATATATCGAATTTGGGTTTATAACAGAATAAATCTGATTTGAATAATTACTATTATTCTATCATAGAACAAATCAAGATATGAAAATTAAAAGATAATAATTCAAAACACAAATTATCATATTTGTATAATTTATTTTTGGATTTTTTTTCTACGCATATTATTCACACAGATATTTACATCCAAGTCTTTTTTTACACTGGGACACGTTCCAAAGACTAGTCTAAAAAAATGTATGGCGAACATACAAAAATTGAAGATAGGTTCACTCAGTACGAATTTAAAATCCATCCAAATACATTTCATAAAAAATGTATAATATGGCGAAATTTCGCCATATGAAATCATCAAGAAATTTCATTTAATAATCATAATTGTATTCTGGCCTGAACTGGATCTTACATTGTGGTATAATAATGTGTTGAAGTGTAAAAAAAAATGATGCAAACAAAATGATCGATTCGTTTTCTTGTCATTTCTAAACCGTATAAAAAATGTTTTTATTTTGATTTTTTTTCATTTTGCACTTGTCTCAAAAGTGCATAATAACTATAAGAAGCATTCAAAATACTCAAAAAAGTTGGCAAGGACATTTCGTAAAATCGACCGATGCTAAACTTGACAGGCAACTTGAAACCTTCCATCATGATCATCAACGAAGTTTTAAACCTCTTACACTCATTATACCACGCACAATTATACAGAGCCATTGACAAATTCCTATTTTCCAAAATAGTCTCGTTCCCATGCCAATAAAACAAGAACAACTGAACCATAAGAGCCACAAGATACTCCGACATGAAGAACAACCTGAAACTGAAACCATCCGAGAGAGTCGCCTGAAAACCGATACAACACAACATCACCGAACAAATCATAAAATAAAACAACATAATAGGATTCATGATAGAATTCAAATCTTCCGTATATTCCCTAATATACCTATGATGGTTGACACAATCCACCAACTTCCTATGCTTGATTTGATCCGAAAAAATCCGATTTTCGTCCAGACCACATTTCGAAACATCGTCCAGATTCAACTGCAATATCTTCAACTGGCCAATGGAATGAATCATCATGGAAACTATGAACATGTCCCAAATAGCGTGGTAAGCGGCTCCAATCAAACCGGTGAATGTGTGGAAGGCATAAGCGATCAAATAATTGGAATATTCGTATTTGTCGAATGGAAACCAGGAACTGAAAATCATGGGTCTTTCTCGTGTCCGATATTCTGTGCCGTTTTCGTGAAATTTGTGGTAGATCGATGAATATTTGTATTCTATAGGAGGGATTATTATGAAGACCGAAATCGTTCCACATGTCACTGTCCAAAAAAAATACGTTAGTTTCCTAGCTCTTTTGATATAATCGAATAATTCTTTTTTTATTGAATCATTATGACAATTCAATATGTCCAATTCTGTTTTAGAAATATTTGTTATCAGTTGTTTCAATTTATTTTTGTATCTATATAAAGTATACACCTTTGACACACTTAACAATCCCAAACAAGACACGGAAAGATTTGTTGTCATTTCTTCTAAATTGCCCCAAGATAGGAAAAATTGCATGACTTGAGACACAGATAGTAATGTACAAAAAAAGTAAAGTAATACTCCCGAAAAGAAATGAATGAGTTGAATGAATTTGTTCTTCAGGAATTTTTCTGATTCGAATGACCACAGTCCCATCACTGCCAGTGATGTCAAATTTACACTCATCAGTGGATTTTTTGTATCATTTTCACTGAGATTTGACATTTTTTTTATTTTACGTTGAACAAAATGTGTTTCCTAATTGAACGCTGGTTACTTCTGAATTTAATAATCGAACTGCAAACCTAAGTGAAAATTAATGGTGAAATTTCGATGATAGTTTCATTTATGTTCAATGGCGTGTCGTTTACATTATATTTAAAAATATTGTTTCATACAATTTAATTATACTCTTAAAACAATTTTTGAGTAAAAGCTTCTGGGTAATTTATTTTCCAGCATTCAGATATTTAATTATAATAATAAAATAATAAATAAAAAAATAAATAAACAATATGAAAATTTCTCTCTTAAAATACGATAGCACCAAGCATTTTGTTTTCTTAATCCATACAATCTATAATATTTATTCACAATAGTTCTTTTTTTATTATTTTACACAACCAAAAATACTGTAAAATTAAAGATATCCTCTTTTTTTATTTTAATTAATGAAACAATTTTTTTATAATAATATTTATTGATAAACTTTTGATGCAACAATGCATAATATTACTTACATTAATGTAAATTGTTGGATCAATGTTTCGACATATTAGTGTAAATATAATACAACTTAAAGATCAATAGTAATCGAGAAAGTATACCTTTAATAATTATAACGTACACATACAACATACGTGATGTTGGAACACACGAGGCAATTAAAAGTAAATTTCTATAATAAAACACCGAGAATTCAATTACTAACAGCAAATTATCGATTTAACCCATTTTATTAAATCACTCTGTCAAATGGGTTAACTCATTAACCCATTGTTATTATTTGTTTTTTTAAATGACAAAATACGTCCCACATTTCCTATTTCAATCAGATTCTGAATCCCGAACGATCCAGAATCCAACTACCATCCAAAACCTAAATCTTGGATCGAATCACTCGAATTTTAAGATCCTTGGCCCTTTTAGCTTATATTTTACAATATGTGGCGTCAGGTGTGTTCGCTGTTATCCAGTCGATGTACTCCGTTATCCTGGAATTGAGTCCTGGCTTTTTCGAAGCACATCCATAGCCACCTATGATAACTCCTGCAAGATATTCGTGACCATTGTGTGGATCTAAATATAAGATAGGACCTCCAGAGTCGTGCTGAAACAAAAAAAAACTATGTATTCCATCGTTCATGTAATTAATATTCGATAGTGTGATTGGAGTTTTTCAAATACCGTGTTTCCCTGAAAATAAGACCTATCCCGAAAATAAGGCCTACTATGATTTTAAAGAATGGTTTTAATATAAGACCTACCCCGAAAATAAGACCTAGTGCAGTTTTCGAGTGTAAAATTAATATAAGACCGGGT
>JAOXNN020000028.1:44764-60379 GCA_028571205.2 Hydropsyche betteni | reverse complement strand
CTGTTTTTAGTTTAGACGCAATTATATGTAGGTAAAATTTGACAGTTGACATTCAAACTAAAATCGATAGTTTGGGTGTAAACAAACAAAAGTTTACACTTGAACTGTGACATATATAAAAATGGATGTTTGTTTGTATATTTTTTTGATGCCATGATCGCCATTAAAATTGGCATGTATTATAAATATGTGTATTTTTTTTATCGAGAAGGTTTTCGTATCATCAAAGCAGGGTGATCATATTTCCCAGAACACAAAACGGGACAGTCCGCAAAAAAATTTCTCCCCATATAGCGTTCGACCGATCACCATATAAAAAAATAATTTGATTTAAAACGCTGAGTCCCGAGCAACGCCGGGTACTACCGTTAGTCTACTTATGAAAATCTGGACAGATGATTGTGGAGCCTACTTTGACGTATGTTTAATACATAGGGTTTTTACTCCAAATCAGCAATTTTTCATTTCAAATTAACAATTTTTCATTTCAAAGTAACACTTTTCCATTTCAATTGAAATTTGAATTGAAAAAGTGTTACTTTGAAATGAAAAAGTGCTAATTTGGAGTGAAAAAATCTATATATATACGTTCACTGTTTCCTTTACGTTGCCTATAACTTTTTTATTGCTTCTATATGTTACCTTTTACTGGTTTGAAAATTTGACTTTTTATTGCAATACACTATCTCTACTTATGAAAATCTCCCTAGGCGGTACTGAATTTTATGTCGAGGTATATGTGAGGTTTGTTTTTTTTTATGTTTCGTTAAAATTTTGAGAATTGCAGCCACAAAATGTTGGCATTCCGGAATCTACTCATTTTTCAAACCCAAAAACATTCGATCATACTGAGCTTGATAATTAATTTAAAAAATGACTCCATAGTCGTCAAAACTAACGTTTCTTTTTATTATTGAACTTCATTATCTCTCAAATTTATTATTACTATTGAAGATTTAAAAAATTTCACTATCGATATTAATGATGGAGTAAACTGATAAATAGCAACAGATAATAATAACCAATGAGATTCAGAAAAGCGTGAAATAAGCGATTTAGTCCTCTTTTAAAATTGAAAATTTTCAGATGAAAACACGTTATTTCGAGTGGTTTTAATCAGTTTTCAGTACTATTTCACGAAAAAATGTTCATTATTGTTATTATTCAAACCAAAAATTAATACGAAATGTTGTGTAGAGCTGACTTTTCACTCTGACGTCAATATTTATGTAGATATTTGATCAAAATACGACACTGAAAAAATAGTCGTACAGAAAACGTTGCTTGTGTGTTTCTATATTTGCACGTGCACAATCTACTCGAAAGTCCCGGATTATACTTCGTTACGTTTTGAATTTCAACTTGATTAAGTTTAAGACTGTTTTAATTTACAACTCGAAATATTGGATTCGTTATAAGAAACAGTTCATATATTACAATATTTTCAGTTCGACAAACAAAAATGGCTTCAAATCTCTGATACGACGAATGTGCGAATTGATTCTAATTAAAACGAACTATCGATTCGGACACAGACACTGAGAATTGTTGTATACGATAAAAATAAACAAAATCTAAAAAATTCATAGAAAAATCGATATTTGACAGTTGTTGGAAGGGATTGTTTATTAAATTGAGATAAATACGAAAAATATTTCTTTGGAGAATTGTTACAGTTTATGAAGTTATATTCTTGTGTGAAAAATGTACATGTACTAAGAATGAAATTAAGAATTATGGTGAGTTTGAATATAAGGATGAGTTTAAGAATAAAAATAGGAGTAAGAAAAGATTTTCGGGGTAGCTTTTTATTTACTTTGCATTATATAATAATATAATAAATCATAACACATTTATATGCTAATTAGCGTCATTTGTGAAATTGTTTACGACGCAAAATGTTTTTGCGACATAAACGAACTATACAGTGAGACGAAGTTTTGTTGATGTTTTTTAAAACTGAACGCGTTTATTATTCAAAATTTGAACTTATTTTTAATTGCCTTACTAACCTAACTTAACCTAACAAAATTTTAAAAAATCAAACCCAACTTAACTTCCATTGACACTTGTATGGCCACGAAAACGAAGGGTTGTAAAAATTGAAGAAATCCAAATTTTGATGAAAAATCATCATAATATATAATATATTGTTTGTATATAACGCAAAAAAGTTTAGCGTCATACGCGGACTAAACAATTCCGTAAACAACGCATAACTCAAGTATAATAATATACTATATTATAATGCAAAGTAAAGATATTTCTGAATAAAAAATGTAGTTCCTTCGATCGAATCGTATTAGAAATGACCGTGTTTTGGCCTGTTTTATACGCGACAAGTATTCTAAGATCGTCCCTTTTGTTCGTACGCAATATCCTGTCACCAAACCTTTGTCCTTTGATCGTATCAAGGGTGTTTCTCAAATATTTGCAGACATCCCTTTCGTCTTTTTTTCACGCCTTCACGGACGACCCTTTTACAAGACGCTCTATCTCGAAACTTGTAGAATAACAACTGATTTAAAGGCTAAGTCATCTGCTAAATTCTGATTTTCCCATCTTAAGATTTCATAATGAATACTCAACAAAAAGGATTAAATCTTCAGTAAATATTATATTACATTTTAACGATTATTGCTTCTTTCGATATTTCTAAGTCGTATTTACTTATGCGAGGATTATATAATACAATAACAACAACATATTCGTAACTGGGCGATTTACATCGATTGAATAATTTAATACTAGATATTTTGCCACCGAATAAAGAACAAAGCGACTCTTTGTTTAGTTGTCGGCCTGTGAACGTGCCAACTTGACAGACGTTCGTCAACTGAAAAATGAATATTCAAAATTATGATATTCATTATTGTTTAACATGGTTTATTAAACAATAATAAAATTATTATTTTGTATAATTTACGGCGATATTTTGAGTAAGAGAGACTTGTCTAATTCCGTGATAGTTGTAATAAAGCTGATTTTTTAAGTGATGCCAACGTATTTTAGAGAACTATAATTACTAAAATTCTATCACTACATACACGAATTCTTGATGACATAATTTTTTGACAGCCGTTCATGTATGATGCTAGTTAAACATAAACATGTTTTTCGTTGATTTTTTTACAGAATATTTAAAGGGATGATTATGATAGCCTTGAAAATTTCAGCATTATTTAAGCATTTTATATTAAGTTAACAACTGAAAATCTTAAAATAAATTACAAATAATTGTTTCGCAGAAATCTAATAGTCAGCATTGATGAAAATATTCATTATTAAAATTATTTTGACTAAGAAAAATATTATAGTTCATTTCATTTACAGACTTTACTTGAAACCGCGAATTTTATTTAAATAAAATCATCAATTATTTTGGAAAAATATTGTTAATTGTCATCTTCTATAGCATTTCTATACTAATCTATTTATCATAAAAAAATAATATTACAAAGCTTTTCTCAAAATTGAGTATTATATCACGGAATCACACAACCACTTTCACGGAATTAGCCAATATACCACGAAACCAGATGTCTCAGAAACAAAAATTTGACAAAATTTCACACAAAATTGGTAATAAAATACAACATCTAAATAATGATTCGATGAAAAATAAGGTTATTGCTTTATGATTGTAAACTTTGTTTTAATTATTTTACAATAGAATATAACGAAATTAAACAAATCTTCCTTATAGTAGTCCTTTTTTTTAAGTGAATTTTCTATTATACATAAAAAATTATAATTTCACAAACACTTCAATTTCAACTCATTTATATTTTTAAATAACGATCATTATTATTTTTCACGATACGAGTTCAACAAAAAAGCTTTGCAATATGGAAAATTAATTAATGACAATTTTCAATTTTCGTATTTAGCATGAAATTATACAATGGACTGCGACCGAAATCTCAGTAATTTGCATTCAATTTCTAAAATATATGGGATAATACAATATACAAATGCTGTATTGTATTTATATGAATATCGCGGATTGTTTGGCGATCGACGTGACATGTAGAGCCATCGCCATATTCCATTTAATCTCAACAATGGACAAGCTCATGCTGCGAAACGACAATGGAACACCGCAAAATCCTCAACGGGGGGTGAAACTATATTTATTATCACTTATATTGTATTATATAAGCACATCGTGTACGGAAAACCTACAATACAATCATTCCGACTCGGAAAATGGAACGTTTTCATAAATATTCAATTCGATCGCGAATATGGCGCGTGGCACTCTCGCGTTTGATACGACACTTCGTATTATCAATTTTTTTGAACTAGTTGGTTAATTGGTTAGTCCTGTTTTAGTTATATCCAATTGAAGTTAGAACAATGTTATGTGTGTCCATGTAAAGACCCACCATTTGTTACTTTTCAGGGATCGATGGAAACTGGTGGGTTTTTAGTAATCCTAAAAATATTCGATTTTAGAAAAGTGATCTTTTGTGTTACATTAGGAAAAAGTGATGCATAAAATGTGTCAATAATGTGCAATTTCTAGTTTATTTTTTTTTAAATGTATAACTATATTATCAATAAAAATGATTTCAAATTGAGATAAATCACATGCAAATATCTCATAGTACTGATAATGATTCCACATAAAACAGATCTCAAGAAGTATATAATTGTATTAATTAATTACATTTCAATAATTCATTCTGTTTACGAGTTAAAAACATTTTCAATGAATTTTTTGAACTCTCTACGAACAAACCGTTGAGAATTATATAGTTAGTAGCAATTCTTTATAACAAATTATCTCCAAAACTGTAATTCTTACGAATACAAGTCATCATATCTTTTCTGTAGAAATTTTTTTAAACTACAAATTCGAATTAAATAATATTTCTGTAAACCTGATATTAAACAAGATTCATTCTAATAGAGAAGACGAGAGAGGGAGAGGGGAGTCGCACGCTGAAAAAATCATTTTGATACAGATTTTTTAAATTTTTCATAAAAAATGCAATACCATACAAAAATCACGAAAAAAATCGAAGTCATTTTCATTTCCGATTCACACCTATGCTGCTTTAGAAGTTTAAAACCAAAAATTATCATATGTACACGTTTCTAAAGCTCCAATTACGAAACGAAAGAATTAACACAGCACTTAACGTTCAGCTCACGTCCACACGAAATCGAAGCTCAAAACTGCCGACTTTCAGCTTTTTCTGTAGGACGGTGTCGAAAAATCGAAAACTCCCCTTCAGACGAAGGCTTTTCAACATACCGGGGCACAATGTGGGTCGGCAGGAACCTTTGCTGGGTCACCGTTTTGCCCTTTTGTGTGCCGGCGAACAATGCGTGTCACGGCACTCGTCAGGTATGCAAAACGGAATCGATCCACTTGCCGACACTTCCCAAACTCGGCGAAAGTGCTCCAGAAGGGTGCTTCGCGACGACAAGAAGTGAAATGATAAGCACTAGGAGGACACTCGAAGGAGACGAGGTCCTGGAGTGGGACAGAAAAGGGAGCGTGGACTATTTTCATATTTTCCAAAGGACCATGGGCTGCTGACACTTGTCTTATGGGAGGAAACAATACTTGACGGTGCAACGTTCGCAAGTGTCGAGCAATGAGATCTCAGTAATCGATATTGGATATTTTCCGGGAATAATTACAAAATGAAATTGAATCGTACTTTATAAAATTCGAATTTCGTATTTTTTGTTCGTTGATTTCGAAAAAGATGTATTATATATGTTTCGGTTCAATGAAAACGAAAAATGGTTATTTGTGAGGGAAAAGACTCACGTTAATGTCTTATCATTCGTTCTTATTGTCGCGTTTTACAACAAAATAAAGTACACTTAACAAAAGTTTGCTTCTCAAATCTGGGCACATTGTAACGTATAAAGGGCAATCAAATTAGGACATAATTAAATAACGTGATTAAAATTTATTGTTTCAAAAGTCGAAAGTTTGAAACTTTTTTAATGAGCAATGAAATTTGCTCACTTTGCATTCGTACCAAATTTTAATACGGCTTGTATAAAGTAAACATTTATTACAAAATTTATTGTTTATTTATTTATTTTATTACTTTTATACAGATAAATAATACAAGCATGAAACTAATGATATATGTACAAATATATTGATTTGAATCAACAATTTTCCAAATTATCAAGTGTAATTTTTCTCAGTTCATAATTTTACTTTACATTCATTTCAGTAGTTATATTTTGAATACTTTCATGCTAATTTTCTTTCACAGACGAAAATAAGGGCATTCCTGATCGAAAAGATGGCTGTGAACAGTCCAGGTGCTTATGGCTCCCAGATATCTCCAAAACCCCACACTCCAAAAAGTCCTCGTCACTTTGTTTTCCCTCAAAAGAGCCCTTCAGTAGTGTCCAGTGGTTCTTCAGGCTATTACACGCCTCAATCGGGTTGTAGCTACGATCGCAGTTCCAATCCAACCAGAAATGGTAGCAACAGACCTCCAAAGTCCCCGAAGCTTCCTGGATTACGCAGCCCGAAGAGTCCGAGGCAATTCATATTTGGACAAGACGATCAGCAGAATGATCTCAGAAGTAGCCCTATTCTAGATTGCAACCACCAAATGCCACCTAAAAGTCCCGTTTCTACGTCGTCTCCAATTCCAAAACACAAGAAAGGTCATCACAAGGTACTGTTTTCCAAATTTAGATAAATTCATTGTGTTTGTGATTTTCAATATAACCAAGTATTGTATTCCGTATGCCATCTGGAAATCAGGAATTTCGCGATTATTTAGATAAACACTAGATGTATAGTTCCAAGTAATTGTAAATGTGGCACCCGTAGTTTCGTCTAGTGTTGCTGGTACCCAACTTTGCAAGTCGGCTCAAAAAGCTGGTATAAAGAGGGGAGCATGTAACAGGCGAGATAATGGGCTCCCCTTCGATTATAACCAAGTTTTAATATAAAAAGGGCATCATATTTACATTTATTGGGAAATCTACATTTAATTTTAATCAAAAAATTACAAAGGACTGCTTTCCGGGGTATATGGAATTCCGATACGATAAAAAACCGAGTATTAGAAATCGATTTTTTTTTCTATTATTAATATTAAATATCTTTCTATAGGTGGGTCACAATGTTCCAGTACATATCCACACCAATCCAGGTTATGTATCACCCAGTGGTTGTTCATCTCGCTACAATTCAAACACGACACTCAACAAACGCAGTCCTTATTCGTCCAGCAACAACCTAGACAATGGCGGAAGATGTGACGACGAAGAGGCTAACGGGGAAGACGAGACATCAGTTCGAAGATGCAGAAAGTCCACTTCAGACCTCACCGAACAAACTGATGAAACCCAATTGACTCGGTCGACGAGCTGCAGCAGACCCTGCTCCCCTATGAGGAGAGGTTCTATGAAAGGAGGACTCGCTTACTTGGCGAGTAGAAGAGGATCCAGGGACTCGGCAGCGTCTAATTGCTCCAAAGAGGATATAGGACCACTCAACTTTCAGAACACTGTACGAGGACGGCAACGGAGAACATCCAACTTTCTAGAATTGCCAGGTTCTTAGACTGTTGTTTTTTTTTTCTGTATAACAATCTTTTATACATCTACCAACATTAGTGAGGCTTTTCAAGATAATTTTTAAAAGTTAAATACTGTAACCATTTATCGATTTCATGTGTTGGTCGTACTATATAAGGTAACGACACCAGTAGTTGACCACTTCTCGGAATAAGTAAAAATTAAGGTTTTTAAAGACGGTAATCTTTCAGAAAGGGTGCTATAGATCAGTGCTCCGCAACCGGTGTGCCGCGGCACACTGGTGAGTCGTGAGCCGGATGTAGGTGTGCCGCGGTTGAATTCAATGTATTTGATATTTTATAATTTTTCATAATATTTTTTACTTTTCAGAATAATTATTGTAACTAAATAATTTATCAATTTTTATTTTACCATTTACATTTTCTGGTAAAAAAAGACTATAGTGGTCGAACGTATTTAAGTTCTCAATCTCCAAAAACCCAAAAATAAACGTATTGCTGAAAAAAAAGCAAAGCAGGTAAATTTAATCCCTCTCCACCCCCATTCATTTTTTTCTGAATATTTATCTTTTGCCTTTTTCATGAAATACTATATTTTTTATGGATTAATTTGAAAAAATTTTTGGCAACCCTATTATGCACATCGCTAAAGACATCATTGTGTTTTTTGGAGATTGCGTGTCAGGGGGGGGAGTCACGAAAATTTGCCACTACCTATATATTTTAGCTTTTAGTGTGCCGTGAGTGAGAAAAGGTTGCGGAGCACTGCTATAGATAATACGAAATAAATAGTTAATCTATCGCACCCTTTCCGAAAGGTTATCGTCTTTAAAAACCTAAATTTTTACATTTTTCTGAAAAACTGTTAATTACTGGTACATGGTTAACCACTCGTGCATTACTTTATGACAATATTTTTAATTTTATAAGAATATGAATTTCCAAATGTTTCAATACCTTTCAAGTGAGTCGTAGTACGATCAATAGATGAATACGATTGACTCAATTGACTACTTGAGAGTTGGTTTTAGTATTTAACTTTTCTCATGTCATAAAAAAACAATCTCCTAATATATAAAAACACTCTGTTCTACAAAAAATATTATATGGCTTAAAATCATTATTAAAACACAGTACTTTTTGTTTATTTACAGTTGTGGCACACGCTCGCCCAAGGGTATGTTCTCTTCCTGAACAGCCCTTAAATCCTAGAATATCTGAGGATTTATACAGATTACGCACTTTTTCGATCACGAATAAGGGTAGTGTGGTCAACTGCGGCGACTCCATCATCAGTAGAAGGTCACGGTCGAATACCAGCGTCAATACTACGGCAAGCAGGTAAATCAGTTAATTATTTGTAAAAATATTAAATTAAAAAAAAAACTCAGGATTCAGGTAGTAGTTGGATCTACATACTTGTTATTTTTAGTTAGGTGAAACGAACCCATCACTTTTTAAAGGGCAAAATGTGGATATGTGTTAGTGTTGGCTTGTTAGGAAAAACACATCGAAACATGTTTTCGTATTTTTTTTATCTTTTCACTCTTGATAATTGATAATTAATTAGTTTCAAAATATTGGCCATTTAAAACGTGATATAAAAACGGTCGCTTAAGCTTATGAAACATCACCTTGCACCAAGACGCCTTTGCGTCAAAAGTAAGGTTATTTATAATCTAAGCAGTAGTATGAACCATTTTATTAATTCAATCTATTATTAAATTCATTAATTATCAAATGACATATTCGTTAACATTTTTGCGTGTCCACACCCATACAATGCACGAATCTAACGGACAATTTCCCAGCTTGTAAACCCACCCCAAACAGATATACAATAGAACGTGCACACACGGCCGGGTTATGGCCGTGTATTCGCCGCATCACGGCCGGAAGTGTGTTTTGCGTCACCGTTTCCCCTTTGAAAGTTTTCTCGCCACATTCTAAGGAGTTGAGGAAGCTGTTCACTCATTCGGTTGCGGGAAAGATGTTACTTTGTTGGCAGCATTGATTTGGCCTTTAATGAATTGGCAGCATAGATTTGGCCTTTTGTCTTTGTTTTTACTGAAAGTTCGTGTTTTTGTGTAGTATGTATAATATTATAATAGTTATTTACATGAATTAAGGAATAGCTGCCTATTCCTGGGTTATATTTATGTAATTTGCAAAGTTAATCGAAATCAACACATCTCATCGTATTTTTAATCAAACCTATTACAGAATACTTTTATTTTTGGTGCATGTTTAAAATCAAGAAGTTTTATCGTTGAAAAGAACCTAAAAGGAACAAAATGACAAATATACAAAATCAGTCAATACTACCATCTCACTTTCATATAAATATAGGACGCTAAAACATTATTTTACCGAATTTAATTCGAAAATATTGTTATGTTTCAATCTATTTTCCAAATGAAAAATTGCAAGAGCCACCGAGTTCATTTTTCACTTTATTTTTTAATAATTCCGTTTTAATTACGACTTTTCCACTTTCCTAAGCGGGTTGGAAAGTTTTCCACTTCCCTCGGAGAGTGGAAAAAAAACCGTGTTTTATTTTTCTTGGCCTACGTAGAAATTTCATTAAGGATTCTGGGAAAGCGATGACGAAAATGTGTGCCAACCGACTGCGAGATTACTTCTTTATTATCTTCAGAAAGGATATGGAAGGACAGCAATAATAACAAAAAAGGGACGACCCTCGTGAGGGTCATTGCGATAGTTCGTTCGCTGGGCAAAATTATCGGCAAAATGGAAAAATAAACTAATAAATAACTGTGCGTTTGTTGTTAGTGCGAGAAATGAGTAATTAGTTCGTCATAGAATATTATTAGGAGCAGCTGAAATACCGAAAGTTTCGTATTATTAAGAAACACACTGAGAATTAAATTAAATTAAGAAAAGTTCTTTCATTAGACCGCCAATTTTATTAGATTAATTATTTACGTATTTAATTCACTTTTGGGTTTCAAACGAGTCGTATGAGTTTTTAGAACGTCTATTTCATTCACTATTAAAAATTTTATATGGAAATCCGCTTCATTATAAAAAAAAATTGTATTACAATCCGTTATTTTTTAATACGTACAAATTCATTCCGATAGCGACAAATATTCCTGTACACGTAATGAACATTTTATAAAATTGTTATTGGATCGTGAAAAATATGTATTCTGGACGCGTAGAATATGTACGCTTAAATTGGGAATTCTGCGAATTCTTCCCGATCAAATAATGACTGTGGGAATAAATCAGAGTGTCTCAAAAATACGCCACGCGAATACCCAAAAAGTTCGTGAATGCTCCTCTTTCAAAACACAGTATACGTACATACGGTAATACAATAATTATGAATAGTTGATAATTATAATATAATATTATTAATTTGCTGTTCGTAAAATATGAAAAATTTTCAAAAAATCGGTACTATCCCATTAGACTGGTGTAAATGACCGGCACACTCACACATATTATAATATAAATCGTAAATTTGTAGCCAAGTTGTAAAGCGCTTGTGCACAATTTTGAAATTCGATAAAGTTTCATTCCACTCTTCTTTTAGTATAACTAAACGCATGGGGTTGTACAAATGCCGCATTTATCAGTCAGAAACACCATTAATCGTCATTTTAAGTGTAAAACATTATTGAGTTTTGAAATGGCGTAGATGCGCTTTACAATTCCACTACAAAGCAACGATTGACAACTAGCGATAAGTATGTGTGACCATTTGCACCAGCCTAATGGAAAAGTACCGAAAAAAACGTTCGGAATAAAACGTAAGTGGCCGATGAATAGAACTCAAAATATTGTATTACATGATATTATTGAATGGAAATCCACCATCCGACCTGTTACATACACTCCACTATATGCCAGCTTTCTGAGTCGGCTTATAAGTTGGGTACCAACAACACTAGGCAAAACTACGGGCGCCACATTTACATTTACTGAGAACTCTACATTTAATTTTTATCTAAGAAATCACGAAAGTGAACATAGTGGCTTTCCGGAGAACATACGGAATGCTAAAACGAGAAAAATCGGTTCCATAACATATGAACATTTGAACTTAATGACAGAATTTTTGAAAAAAATCTGAATAATTCGATTTTTCTTAATTCTATCTCCACAATATTTTGAATGTTGTTATCATTACATTTTGGACAACATATATACGTGACAATTATTAGCGTTGCTTGTTTTTGACTCGGGCCTAATTCGTATATGTATCGATTCAATTATTCGATTACGTGTGTTTGCTACCAATAATTCAATTTTCGCTACTGCGATATAAAAAACACAAACACAGCCATGATTTCATTTAAATTTCGCACTCGTTAACAATTTCGTTTAGGATCAAATATTTTTAGAATAAAAGAAATATTAGAACAAAAACAATTTTGCATGTTTTTTTTCTATAAAATTAATTTTATTTGTTTCATAATTCAAGTATTGAAAATATTGGTTATTTGATGTGTGAAATTATGGTTTTCATGATTTTGGGAACTTGAATTGTATATTTTAAAATAAATATGATAATTAAAATAAATATGAAAATAAATATGATATTATATAAATGTGTATTGTACAAAAAAATATAAAAAGGCTTAGAATCAAGAAGTTATATTTGAATATCATACAAAACAAATAAGATATACTTTTGTGATACATGTTTATTTTTAAAATAGTCTAAGAATAAAATTTTGGCAATATTTCATTGTCAAAAATAATGTATATTTTTTAAATAATATATTGCAAAATAAACAAAAGCAATCTCACAGCAATTTCCTGTTATTTTCTGTTTATTCAACTTTATAAATAGCTCTATATGAAAACTTCCTTTCAATATGTCACTACTTCGTTTCCACTTTTCATCGGAAGACCTTATTTTGAAAGATTTCTCATTCATATCCTTTGCGGGATAGTATAATTTTTATTCTTAAAACCATACCCATATTATTACGGATTTCAGTTAATTTTATTGCACAAATTACAAATCGAAACTATCAATTATTGTGAGGATTTCAAATAATTTTAATAAAAAAAAGTGATATCTCAATCGATTGAACACAAATAAAATGTTTGAAAAAAAAAACTGAAATTTTCGTACGATACATTTTCAATCCCCTATATATAATAGCGGATTTGTGTGTCTGTGTATCTGTTCGATAACAATCGCGACTTTTTTATTATTATTTTTTTATAATGATCATGATCCCTTAATAGCGGATTTCTGTGTATCTGTGTGTCCGTCTGTTCGATGACGCTCGCGGCTTTTTCACGAATATGGTCTTTATATGCGTATACTATAATATGATGCTTATTACCTGCTGCCTCTGGCTTCAACTATATGTCGTAATTGTGTCAATAACAAATGAACTGGTTTTATTAATTAAATATTAAATATTCAAATCGAATACGGACATCGGGCAGCAGATGTTACTACTGATTTTGCCATCCCAATTTAGCTTGTAAGCCCATTAAAATAACGGCTATAATTGCTATTTACATTATTCTCGAGCTCGAAAATCGTGAGTTCCAAATTTAGTCTTTATGGTCATTATAATAACGGCTATAATCTTATCCTATAATCTTTTATTCTGGAGACATTTCGCAAGGACACGATTATAAAACATGTTTGCATACATATATCCAATTTTTGTTTTATTACATCACGCAACGGCACGACTATAAAATAATTTTACATAAATATATTCAATTTTTAATTTATTACGCAATAGTATGGTTATCAATTCACAGCCGATTTTATTAACATCGGGCCTATATACTAGCTCGAATTATAAAACTCAAAATCAACACAAAAATAAGGTTATTATTGAAAAAAAATCGTAAAACGATGAAACGAAAACCGTTAAAGCGCTTTCATGTATGGGCATGTTTTTATTTCGGCGAAAAATACATTTTCCAAGTTTACTCTGCGATGAATTTTCAGCGCGAAACTTGAAAGGGGAAAAGCGTCGTGTTTATGAAGTCGAGAGGCGGGGATTATTGCGAGGCCTAAAAAAATATTCTAGAAAAAAGTCGCTGGGCGTGAAGCGGACTCGTTTCGGCCAAACGGGCGCACAATGGCTCTAATTAAACTCGACGTTGCGAAATATTGTTTTTCGTCGGATCGATGCACTCGCAAATAATACAAAGAAGATTATCGTCGAATATTGGAATTCCGTTTTATTTTTTGCCTGTCAAAAAACTTCTTTTAATAAATGGCCACAATTTGACTGTTTTTCTTTTTACATATACATACATTCGATAGCAGGGTTTATCAACCTTTGTTGGGCCGTGGCCCCCTTTTGAGTCAAATATTTTTCCATTTCTCCCCTCCAATATTTTCTCGAAAAAAAAAAAAAAAATAATAATACATATTAAAAATATTATATAAATTTCTTCATGAACCATTTTCAAATGATCAGTGTATATGTTACAGTTTGAGTGTTCACTTCGTTTGTGCACGAACAAACTAGTCTGTTTATTCACCTTCTAAATGCTCTAGTCCAATTGTTCGGGTGGTACGACAATTTTAGTTGTTTGCTCTCAGATAACGCCCTTCTGCCAAATATCAATAAGATAGAAATTGGTATCTCAACTAATAAGGTGACCATTCATACTGGTTTTACCAGTACAGTACTGGTTTTTTGGGTATTGTCCTGGTTAGTTGTAAAATAAAAGCAGTACAGTGTACAATGTAGTGTCTGCCCATCGTGTTGGTTTGAACTTCGAGAGTTTGTTTTGAACACGTTTTCATAACTCAAGCTAAGACGCTAACTCAACCTAACCCATGCATGGTACTTATGACGTCTGTTTTTAGTTTAGACGCAATTATGTATATGTAGGTAAAATTTAACAGTTGACATTCAAACTGAAATCGATAGTTTGGGTATATCCAAACTTGTATGGGTATAAACAAACAAAAGTGAACACTTGAACTGTGACATATACATAAAGATCATCATCTTTTGTTTCTTCAGAAATGGCAGCCAATGATGCAAATTGTGCAAATTCACGTCTTCCAATGTTAATTTTGAAAAAATTAAGCTTTCCAAGAAAAGCAACAATTACATTTTTACATGTTATGAGATTACACGATTTTTCTCATAATTGTTTGTGTAACAAATTATTCTTTTAGAATAAATCGCATTTTGCATAAACCATTTTCTTCCCTTTTTTTTCTTGCCATTCATAAAGGATATGATACTGTTCCAAAATATAACAACACGCTTAAGACAATTATCCGTCAATAATCAACGAACTTCTACGTACTTCTACGAGCTTCTATTATACTTCAACGTACTATTGTAAGCGCTCAAAATTCTCTTCGTTTAAATTCATTATTATTAGCAAAATATTATAGTCTCAAACTAATTTCTGGTCGGTAGTGACCGTGTGTTAAATTTAAAAGAAATCTGACCATTCCTCCCCAAATATAGAATTTTGGTTCATTCCTCTCCTGAGAAGCTCTGGGCCTCCCTGCGGACCCAGGTTGAGAACCTCTGTTATATAGCACTCAAAATACAAATATTTTCGTGAAAGACGAATGAATAAATTACAATATATCGAAAATTTTCCTTTCGAACGAGGGCGAGATTTATTTTCTTTGAATTACGCAAAATTAATTGCACACACACACGCTTCAAAAATGTAATATGTCTGTATAACGAGGATGGATCGTTCAAACACGAATTATATTCGATTTAATTATTAAATGCCGAAATTGAGATGGATTCGCTCGAAACAAAAGATGTGATATATAAATACATTCGTCAATCGATTTACGTGTTAGATGTGTTCCATAAAAAAAATAAAATATTTCAGACCAATAAATGTATAATATAATACATATATTTATGAATTTCATGAATAGATCATTATGTAAAACAATAATTGTATTCATTTGACAATAAGCTTTTGGAGTAATAATTCTTTTTAAAGTTAAATAACGTTACAATAAAATTTCTAAATTATCCCTTATTAATTTTTTTCAATAGCATATGACTCATACGTTTATAAACCGTGCCATTTACGACTTGATATTCGATGGGAATACTCAACTGTTGAATAC
>JAOXNN020000028.1:25592-37210 GCA_028571205.2 Hydropsyche betteni | reverse complement strand
CCCCCCCCCCATGAATTTTGTCATGCCATCTTGCCTTGTTCTATATGTTTCAAGTATTAATTTGAAAAGCTCTATATACATATATGACAAACGGGCATCGACTTTTCGCAACGGAACGGTTATAAAATATTTTTGCATAGATTTAATTTTTTTATTTATAATTACGTAATTCACAGCCGATGTTATTAACATCGGCCTATATACTAGTAAATTAGCTATATTCGGATATTCGATTATCTGAATATTTTGCCAATTTCATATTCGATATCCGAATAATTGATTTTACGAATACAATATCGATTTTGATGGACTACAAAGTTCTTCGTTTTTTTCAACAGAGGGTAAAGGTCTAGCTACGTCAAGGGAGTGCAAGTTCATCGAGACCTCGAGCGGCATCCAGCACAACGTGGACGAGCTGCTGGTGGGTGTGCTGAAGCAGGTTAGGCTGAAGATAAGCGGGGCAGCCGTCTGCTCGGTCACTAGCGGAGCACCAGCCACAGCTCGCGCCAAAGCCTTCATCAATCGTATATGCCGAGGAGACCCAGGGAGGACCAAGTCCTGCGAGAACCTCCATGTTCTTTAGGACCGTCTCATTTCGAGAGTATTACTTTTCTCGATGCTTTGTTTCGAAAAATTATGTTACTTTCGTTTTTCATTAATCGTAGAGAAATTGGTGTTATTTCGGCGCGTCACTAAAATGTATATGTTCGCATTTCAATTATATGTGGAAGGAACCGTAAAATGCATCAAATGATTGTTTAGGTATAGGTATAGGAGGGAACGTTCTAATTTTTGCAGTAAATAAAAGCAACTCAATTTTGTAATTTTGGCGTTTAGCCTTATTTTCTGCCGAACCCCTCATATATTTAATCTCATTCTTTTTTAACTATATAACAAAATAATTTACGTTTTATCTTAAAAAAATATTATTTACTCTTAAGCGATTTATTGAGATATAAAAAATAAATTAAACTAAAGATAAAGTGTAATAAATATAATGCATGTATTAGAATTTGGGTGGAAAAAATAAAATTTCTATAGAGGTAAGTGACACGCCAAAGTAAGACCAATAAATATTTCGAATCAAAAGACTGTATTGGGAAAATTCATGTTTTTCATTTAAACTCAACCTAATATAAAATCGTTATTGAAAATTATATTTAATAAATAGTAATTTTTTCGATCCTGAAAATTTTCAACATAAAACAGTATTCAAATTTATCACATTTTTAATGAATAGCTGCCATTATTCAATTGAAAGAAATGTATGTATATATGTTATATTTTATATCCAAACATGCGATTATCCCCTATAAACAAAGTAAATTGATTCTTCCTTTATTAGTGTCTGATGTCAATCTAACATAAGTAATTTCGGTAATTTGCATACGTACATAAATAATGCCTCGTCGCAATGTGCCTAAATTGATATCAATTAAAATATAAGGGGTAAATCTACACATAAAAAATACTTGATATAAATTTTTTTGTGTTTGACCACAATTTAAAATATACAAGTGGGCAAGGCTCACTTAAAAATAAATAGCTTTCTTGCGGCATGTAACGAAGTAAAGTCAAAGTATCTATTACTGAAATTTAATTTTCTACGCCATCTAGAAATTAATAACGTAGAAACTCTATTACGTTTACCTGTACCTAATGCAATTTAGACTTGGAGCACTCTTGAACCTATCGACTCAAGGCTTTGTAACGTGGTTCTTAGAAAATACATAAAGTATATATTTTCTTATTGAGTAAGTGTTTAAATTTTTACCTACATATGTTCTATTATGTATTGATGTATTTGAAGGAATAAAACAATTAACATTGTTTCATTCAGTTCTGAAATTCAATTGAACTAGTGTTTTTGAATTGATATCTGTACATATAAAGCATTTAAGTAAAGTTAAATGTGTTTTATTAAATGTTTTTCAGACAATCATTTGATTTATAAATGCAGTTATATTATAAAAAGTTTATGTTCTCTATTTAAAGTTGGAAAGTATAATATTTTTGTTAGTATGTATATGTAAAAAATGTGATATTACATCATTCCTCTCATATGAATGAGTACATTGAAGACATAGAAAAACTCGTTCCATTTAAAATGATTGATAAATATGTGTATGTATGTGTGCATGTGTATGTAAAATATAATTAATTAACATTAATATGCACTATAGAAAACTTCAAGGTAAATAAATAAACTTCAAATAAATATTAGCTGGTGCTATTCTCGATGTTAGAAAATAATTCTAGAAAAAAACGTATTTTATATAATTAATCTAAAACTTATTTTGACCTGTTAATTATTTTTTTTTATATTCTACCAAAATAAAATAATAGTGAAACATATCACTATCAATTACCTATATAATATAATATATGAATCAAGTGATGAAAAACTATTAAGTTCATTTGAATATTATATTATGCTATGATAAATCTTTCTTTACGTGTAACATTTTTAAACCTTTAAAGTTCACTAATTTTATTAAACTTTATCGATTTAGAATTGAAAGTTTTAATTTTTCTGTGATATTTTTATTCAATTAAGATAACTATAATATTATAATTTACCTATCTATTCTGTTATTATTTGTAATTTTTTCAAACTTCAACAATACTTCAAATTCACAATCAATAAAAATAAGTTGTGTTTTAAATATTGAATATGTATATGTATATTAATTTTAAAGGTAGAAATACCAGAGACCAGTTAAATTTGTAGATACATATTTTATGTTATCAGAGAATACTGTGGTCGATTTGAGTCTTTATGATGATATGTAAATGTAAATGTTTGTTTGATTAGTGTAAAGGTAATGAAACTTATACATATCATCTGTGCAAATGAAGTCGAGAAAAAATTAAGAGCGAATCTAAAAGGAGTTATTTTATTGATTTCTGCCATAGATTTTTCTTTACTTTATGAAAAATAAGTATTAGTTTTATTCAATAATAACCAAACATAAAATTGTATAAAAGCTTTTGGAAATATTTGGCGAAACAAAATGAAAACAAATCACATGGTCCCATCACTGCTGAAAGTGTAAAATTGTTAAGTCAACAAAATTTTTCATATTTTATTGTTGTAAATTACAATTTACAAAGTTTTCAGAATGATTTGAACATTTTTATGATCTGCTTGAATTATGACAACTGAAATTAGTTGCATAAAAACGCTCAGGAATCGTTATAAATATCTTGAAGCACCATTAAATTGTTACAAAAAATTACAATTTTGCTATTCGACTTTGGAACGATCTTTTTAAATAATCTCAAGTAATTGTACTATTGTAAAGTAGTAAAAATAATACAAAAAATCAGTGTCCCATCAAGTTATTCTATTATAATTAACGAAAGAAAAGGATAGAAAGCACTCAAGTGTATACGTCCTGATTATGTGAATATATAAAAGTTGTACTTTAAATGTCTACACTATTGTTTTTCAAACATCATTTGTATCGACTGTATGTATACGTTATAGTTGTACCCGTTTCATACTTTTTGTATCTATTCTTAAGCAATCCTTTGGATGCACAGGTGTAAGAAATATTATATAATACTTAAATGGAAAATGTTAAAAATCATATGAATACATATATATTTATACGGTCTACTAATTACCTATGTTGAATGTAATAAACTTTCTGAAAACGTGATTTTTGGTTTTCATTGTTCCTATTTTAGCAAAATAGTGCTTTAGAGTCCTGTATTTATACAAACGTGTTTTGGAAACCTTGATTGGTCTTGTATCTCTGTCACTGGTTACTGATGGTTCGCATTCTTGCATAGTATCGTAATAAGTCTAATATTAACATGAATTAAAGAATACCATATTAATTCCTTGGTTATGTAATATTTATATGGTGTGCAAAGTTTATTTTTACCAATAATTCCATCTTTAAATTCATTCCTAAAACCAAAAACGCCTTCAATCTAAAACTACACCGAAATATCATTGAACTACACCTTTCAATAATACCTTTAACCTGTACT
Organism: Hydropsyche betteni; assembly: GCA_028571205.2. NCBI lineage: Eukaryota > Metazoa > Arthropoda > Insecta > Trichoptera > Hydropsychidae > Hydropsyche > Hydropsyche betteni. The sequence goes on along the minus strand of JAOXNN020000028.1, from coordinate 33,208 downwards.
TTCCCTAAACTACCCATAAATAAGTATATGAAGTATTTTTCATGAAATCACAAATAAACAAAAATAAAATAAATTTGTGAATTGAATTTGCAGTTGATAATTTAAAAAGTCTAATTTGAAGTGTAAAATGTCCAATTGAAAGTTTAAAACTTTGAATTTGAAATGTAAAAACTAATCGATATTTCACCACACTAAAAATTTTTTTATAAAGTATCTGCATTTGGATGGAAGCTCCGTCTGAATATACTAATGAAAGATGGAATTTATCTCCTATTTTCGATTCTCAGATGTTCCCGGACGACACTAGCACATACGACATTGGCATATACGACATTAGCACATACGACATTATCACATCGACAGGAGCAAACACGATACTGGTACATATTAACAGTATCACACAGCACGTTTTCACACAATCAGAAGACTACGTGCTAGTATCGGTGTGCGCTAACGCCGGTGTGCGCTAACGTCCGTTTCCACTAACATGGATGAGCATTAACGTTAATGTCCGCTAACGACGATGCATGCCAGCATTGGTATGCAATAACGTTGGTGTGCGCTAATGTCAGCATCCACTAACATCGATGTGCGCTAATGTCAACTTTCGCCAATATCGATGTGTACTATTGTCAGCTTTCGCTAACATCGACGTGCGCTAATGTCAGCTTTCGCCAACATCGATGTGCGCTAATTTCAGCTTCTGCTAACATCGATGTGCGCTAATGTCAGCTTTCGCCAACATCGATGTGCGCTAATGTCAGCATTCGCCAACATCGATGTGCGCTAATATCAGCTTTCGCTATGGCCAGGCGCACACTCGGGATTTGGTCGTACACGATTGTTTAGTAATAACGGACGAATTGATGGATTCTCAGAAAAACCTGAGAATGTCTCTGAAATTTTCGAAAACGTGTGCGCTCGGATCCGGGTTTCGATTGCAGCGCGATTTTCGCAAACGCCCGACAATCTCGATTTCGAAAAATCGAAAAGAAGCGAAACGGTTGGCCGCAGTGGCGGCGCACACCCTGCGTCTCGGCCCGTCTCCTTCCGGCTCTCGCGTCGCGGCCGAGAGCGAGCGAGACGGCGACGGCGCGGCCGAAGCCCCGCCGCGTGCACCGCACAACGCGCCTTACGAGCGCGGCCCCACGGCCCACGTTCGCCCGCCGCCTTCCGGCCTCCGAAAGGCAGACCGCCGCGGCTGCGATCCGGCCGCTCGCTAAGTCGGCGTTCGCCAACTCGCCGTCGACCGACTCGCCGATCGTTCGAGGTTCGTTTGCGGATTCCTCGCGTCGATCGGGAACCGCGACCGTTTCGACGCTGGCGGCGCGCCACGGCACTCGCGCTCGTATTCTTCGTCGCTTTTGGGTTTATATTCGCGGACTAGTCGCACCCCCACCCCCCGCTCCCCGCGCACGTGTGTTGTGTGTATGCGGTGCGTGACAGCCGTTTACTTTTTCGTTCGGCAATTTCCGTATTGCGGCAGAGGTGAGGCTAGGCGGCAAAGTGGTGCATCCGTTGCACTGTTGCACTTTTGCAGGGTCACCCTATTGCATCGCAGTCGACGCGGCGGTATTGTTGCATCGTTCCACCCTCGGGGTCGAAGGTCTGCTTGTGGGGCGATTTCTCGATAATTTCAAGAGTGGAGGCTTCACTTTTGTGTGCAGATCGCTCCGCGCTCGTTCGAAACCCTTTCGTCCTCGCGTGGCGTCCGTCAGACCCCAGTGCAGTGCTCCGCAACCTTTTTCCTTTCGCGGCACACCTACCAGGACGACCGTATTTCTTAGAAATTGAAACAGAACGAATCGAAATTGTGCCCTTATTGTATATGTCATAGTTCAAGTGCTCACTTTTGTTTGTTTATACCAGTGGTGGCCAACATTTTGTATACCATGCACCAATTTTATCACAGACATCGGATGCGCCATACAACTCGAGCTTTTTTTTTTTACTAGGAACTGTTTCACTTATGGGAGGAAAAGAAATAACTCAATCGGAATTCGATTAATTAATTTAATTAATTCAATTATTTAATTTAAAATTAAAAATATGGATTCTGTTATGGCGCCTGTTTTAAAATAATAGCCACAAGGATGCAATGCGCCACTTGTGATCGTTCAATGCGCCACGTTTGGCCACCGCTGGTTTATACCCATACTAGTTTGGGCATACCCAAACTATCCATTTTAGTTTGAATGTCAACTGACAAATTTTACCTACATATAATTGCGTCTAAACTAAAAACAGACGTCTTAAGTATCATGCTTGGGTTGAATTGTTTTAAGTTGAATTGTGAAAACGTGTTCAAAACAAACTCTCAATGTCCAAACTGACACGACGGGTAGACCTTACGCGTATTCCTCGATCATTAATTGAAATATCAATTTCCACCATATTGATATTTAGAATAGGAGCGTTATCTGAGTGCAAACAACTTAAATTGTCATACCACACCAACAATTAGACTAGCGCAGTTTTGAAGGTGTATAAACAGACTAGTTTGTTCATGCACAAACGAAGTGGACACTTAAACTGTAACATATGTGAAAAAATGTTTTGTCCATCTAATAATTTTACAATGTTTACCTCGAAGAACTATTAACGTCATTGATTTTTTTTTCAGGGCGCACAATTGTATAAAATTAGAAAAGAAAACTAAAATTTCATTTTATGTATTTATACAATGGTGCTTGTTTAACGCACGCCTAATTTTTAACTTCTACACCTGAATTGCTGCCAGCGTCCCAAATATAAGTAAATTAGCCCACAAAAAATGTTCAAATTACGTTGCAATATGCACTGGATTTAATATTTAGTTTTTATAATAAGTTCACTACTTACTAAAAATTTATTTTTGATTCAAAATTTATTTCAGGTGTTAAAGTTAAATATTAGGCGTGCAATTTATATTTTATAATAAAAATAGTGTAGCGCCACAGGCGATTTTTTTTTCTGAAATATGTAAAGTGAACAATAAATTAGATACAATGTTTTTAAAAGGTATTTTCAGTTTCTTTTGATCACAAAAGTAATGTGCAACTAAAATTTTTGTTTTCTTTTACTTTCAAAACACCCAAAAGAGATGGTATTACTCCAGGCAAAATTAAACATCTGGTCGTCCTAGGCACACCAAAAATAAAATACGTTTATAAAAACGCGCTTTTCTTCATAGAAATTGTATTGATTTTATATTATTCGCAAATTATTTGACTTTTTTCTTGTATTTGGAGATACATCGCGGCACACCGGTTGCGGAGCACTGCCCTAGTGAATGAAAATACCAAAGTATCTTCAAAATGGGGAAATTTGCCCATCTTTCGACCCATTATTACGATTCACCACTATTTTCACTAATCTTGCATAATACTTGTGGAATTTTGCAGTAATGTAAAAATTTGTTCCAACTTTTGTATCCAAGATAATAACTATTGAAGATTATTCTTTTCATTGTTCTATTGAGACAATCTTCGTAACATAGTTTGCAATTGTGTGATTCGTTTATCTGTTTTATAGCCAATTTCGTTAATACATATTTTTAACTTATGCGATTGCATTGACGTATACAAACACAAAATTTTGTTCGTAAACGAAAAAACAGCATCCGAGGCTTTTTCGATGCTTACTTTGAGAAATAAATCCATATCTCTTCCCTGGAAATTATTCGACGATAATATTTTTTAACTGAAACTATATGTATTAGAGTCTAGTAGACCCCATGTTACAAAACAGCACGCAAACAACCAAGAGTTAATAATTCCCCATAAAAAGTACAGGTTCCCCTCTTGAACAGTTTCTGTTTTGTACATAACATCTTTTTCGATAAAATTCTGTTTTACCGAGCTATGTATAATGATGCAAATTATTGAAAATTACGTTTATAACGCATCTTTGCCCTGACCGTCTATTAAAGAGGAACTCAAAAAAAAGCAACACGTGCACTTTGTAAACTTTTAGTTTTTTAAAGTTTTCCGTGCAAATTTCCTCATTTTAAACTAATTATCAGTTCCAAGCGCCACCGGAAGTAATAATAAAAGCTTCGATATAATTTCAACGATTTTCACAAAAATTATCATATATTTCTTTAATTTTTCTAGAAAAACCTATCCTTTCGTTCTATAGGTTAGAAAGACTCACTTTACAAAATTTCTTTGTATACTACAATCCAGCGGAACTTATCTACCGCATTAAACAGGGAATATCAGTACATGGGAACCTTTTTTATTTTTTTTCATATGTTTTTTTTAATTCTAGAAAACCAAAAACATAACGATTGCAGCATAGTGTATTTGTACTTGGTATGCTACTGATCGTATTAGCGTCACTTAAATAGCATTCAAATTTAGACTAAATCTCAATTTTCTGAGACATGTTCTTTTGAAATCCAGAACTTCTACACTATTCTTTAAATAAATCCACGCAGTCGTAAATTTTAATTATTTTCATAGATCAATATAACAAATACCCATTTTAGAGTAAGTTCCGATAAGTAAATGTTACAAAAACGAAATTTCCATATTCAGTGACCTATTTTTCAAATTACTCATTGACTTATGATATGTATATATTTTACGTTTCGACATTCAAATTTAATGTGAAATGCACTCGACAAGATCGTAAAATTCAAATTATTTCATATTCGCTGTAAATCTATTATTGGTTCATTATCATTTATGTACAAAATTTTATTTTCACAGGTGCTTCAGCTCTCGTTTTTGTTCTTATCGTTTTTAACCGTTAACAAAATGGGAGATCAGCAATTCTTTTTAAAATGGAACGACTTTCAAACGAACATGGTTACGTCGTTTCGACATTTAAGAGATGAAAAAAGTTTCACAGACGTAAGTTTGATTCAGTCTTATTAAGAAATCGAGGGATTCATTTAAAATTGTCTATTTTCGACAGGTAACGCTAGCGTGCGAAGGAAAAACATGCAAAGCTCACAAAATGGTCTTATCGGCGTGCAGTCCCTATTTTAAAAGTTTACTAGAGGTTGTATATATTTTATTTTTAACCCTTTGCACTCTTGAGAATTTTCCGAAGAGTTTCTCGCACTTTTGTGGTTTTTCAAGCATTTTTAAAATTATGATTTTTTCAGTAAAAAATAAAAATCAAATGAAAAACTATTTTGAAATCTATATTTTACTAAATTTTATATTTTTTTCATGCTTTAATTTTTAAAATTAATTAACGTATGGTACTTTTTAAAACAATCTCCTGGATGCAAACTGACCGTTGATTTCAGATATATTTAGGGCTATAGATGCAAAAAAAAGCTAATAAATTTTGTGTTATGATCGAACTGTAAATTTTCAGAATATGCAAACTACATCACCTTGACGATTAGTGGCCATTTTTTTCATTATCACGGCAGGGACGGTAAAAATCAATTTCTGAGGACTTAAATTATATTCTTGATCAAATTACATAAAGTTTCAAGTCAAAATTTCGAAAAAAATGCCGAGTTTGAATCGACATGGAGTTGCGGGAAACAAACGGTTTTCGAGTCACACTCGACGCGGAGTGCAAAAGGTTAACATATGTAAACGGTTCAATGTTTAACGTTTCAATTATTGATTTGCAGGAGAACCCATCGAAGCACCCAATTGTAATATTAAAAGATGTATCGTATCTTCACCTCCAAGCAATTTTAGAATTCATGTACGCGGGCGAAGTAAACGTATCACAAGAACAGCTGCCGGCCTTCTTGAAGACGGCGGCCCGCCTGAAGGTGAAGGGTCTGGCGGAGCCTCCACCGCAGCTACCCTCCGTCAAACGAGAGGGGTAACACCGACTAGACTCAAACGCTGCAGCTGACACCACGTTCATTAATACACCTTGTTTGAATCACTCGGGGGCCACCGCTCGACTTATGCCAAAATAATCTGTTTATAATATGTATATTTACTGTATTTTTTACGTTTTCTTCTGATAGAGTTATTTTTTTCCGTTCTTCCCCACTTGTACTGATTGAAATACTCCGATGATCGGACGGATCGACCGAAAACTATCATTCCTAATTGTTACACTGTCTGAGTGTACGTTTATAGTTGTTTTGCACGGTTTTTTTATTTATTTTGTAATGTTTGATCAAAACTTTTGTATATTTTTATAAGGTGATGAACCAGTGGTCGATCACGTGCCAGTAATCGACCATTTTTCAGGAAAATATAAAAATTAAAGTTTTCCAAGACGATAATCTTTCTAGAAGAGTTCGATGGATTGGCTTTTTATTACATCTTATCTGTAGTGCCCTTTTTGAAAGATTGAAAACCTTAATTTTCACGTTTTTCTGAGAAGTGGTCGACCATTGGTGTCGTTGCCTTGTATGAAAAAAAAATGAGTGTTTGTACACTGCAGATACGTTCAGTGATCTCTCGACGACTCGGCACGATCCGAACATCTAAGTTTTTTTACTATGGATCTCGAGTCTCACTCGCAATATCTGAGCGTATTCTAAATTCGTATAAGACTGCAATTAAACTGCAACTTTTCAAACACTCGCTGGACAGATTTTCTAGCGACTGTGACAAATTCGAGAGAATACATTGCCAAATTAAATATCCGATAACGTTTATCATCATTTATATGTTGTAGTAGCTGCCTGCGTGTGAGTTCAATAATAATATATATACGCCGAGTCTCATAATCGAATTGTTCTAATTATTTAAGCAATCTTGTTGATATGTAGCGCAATACTCCTTGTTCTACTTGTTTGCAAACGAGAACCGTTCTTTCATGTCCTCTACAAAATGTGTGATTCAAAGTGGGATGCCTTCTTAGTGTGTTGTTTAATTATTATAAATGAAATGAATCATATATCATGTGAAAAGACTAGTATATTCTAAATTTGCGGGAGTATGATGTATTTTTAAAACAAATAATAATTATAGCGTTATTTCTTCAATAACATGTGCACACACCTTTCGTTTTGTTTTCCGTTGCGATCCAAAGGTTTTCTTATTATTTTTTTTTTATTCAACGGATAATATTATCTAGATAAAAGTATCATTGCACGCGTGTGCATGATTTTATATACCTATATGTACGTTTTAAGTTATTAGAGTTAAATATATACATTTATTCAAATGCATATAAATCTTTTTTATAATTATTCCGGGTTTATTAAAAGAAATTTTTTCATCCTTCATAGATATTTATGTTATATTAGCAATAATATATAGGTTATATGAAATACACTTTATGAATTTTAAATCAAAGTTGTTTTATTTATTACACGTTCCATTTACCAACATGTACGACTCTTTGTTGAATGTTTAAGGTCAACCTTGCAACTATTATTTGTATTTGATATTTTCTGTTATTTTTGAAAATTTACTGCTGATGAGCCTCAACACAATTTTGACGAGACATTGAGAAAATTAAAAATTGTATGTTTTATTGTATTGTCTTGTTTTGCTACCGCTTCCATTTCTTCAAAAATACTTGATGGTAAGATCGTTCGGAATGCAGATTTACTAATTCATGATTTATGATATATATACTCTTCCACTAGAACCTGCAAATAATAAAAAAGGAAGCTGTTGTTGTTGTTGTTGTGTAGCGGTGTAAGGGAGTGATGGGCCCAATTACCGCATGTGGGGGGAACATGTGGAAAA
>JAOXNN020000028.1:12386-25492 GCA_028571205.2 Hydropsyche betteni | reverse complement strand
TTGTATTCATATTTATCGATTAAATATACAATAAATAAATAAAAAAAAGTTTTTTTTCTACTGTGCTGTATTTCATTATGCTAATCTCAGTCAAGTTTTTTCTAACTACTTTAATTTCTGGACGCCTCTCGCATATTTCAAATTCATGAAACCTCTGATCACAAATATTATATGTTATATCTTCTATAACAAACAATATAATTGAAGTTGGATTATTAAAAATGTCCCATGCTGTTGTGAGCCCAGTACACAAGCCACGCAGAGCATCGTTTGATGGTAACTGGAAGTTAAATGATGTCATAAGTATTTACTTATTATATTTGATCCATATATGCATTTAAAATTCAAATAATATAAAAGAACTCTTACATCTTTTATTTTATCAGCATGTCCAATTTGATTCAAGATAAAACTGAAAAAAATCACATTAAATGAATCATCTTTTAATTGTAAGTACAAAACAAGTAACTTTTGAAATGGTTTGTAAAATTTCTACACATATATTCACTTAAATTTTTTTTTCATTATTTGCAAGTAAAGTGTGAAAAATAGATAATATATTAATATGAAAATTTAAGAAAGCAAAAGAACGTGCACATGTGTACTTTATTCATTAAAATCTACTATGAGAACAATATTTGTTTACAGATAAGTATTTTACATTTACATATTTAAAAGCAATAAATTTCATGCTGATATTTGGATAAATATATGCATTCATACATATACTAATTTTTAAGAGTTTCATTCAATTAATTATAGAAAAATAAATTCAAAATTCAAAAAACCTTCAAAATTTAACACGTTCAGATTTAAAAACAAAAATAGTTGTGCAGCCAACACGCACACAATAAATTGTACATTGATCTTCATGCTCATAATAATAAAACTCTTAAACCACCCTAAAATTTCCTTCCACTCCCAACGAAATTAAATTCATCCCATCATACAAAATCATTCTCAAACTCAAAAACACTTTCGTCAAAATCTACTTAAAATAACTCAAAACCACCACCAAAAAAAATCATATCCGCACCCAAATTCACCTTCACCCTAAAACTAAACGTAAATCCGCTAATACTCCCATTTATGATTGTAGTATAACTTCAAAGTCCATCTAACTCAAGCTATCCCAGCTTCAACTTACCTCTGCCCCTAAAATACTTAATTACTAAATTACCCTTATTCCCAAACACATCTTTACCCTTTTCTGCTTATTTTATATATCGTTCCCGAATTGGAGTACAATGCATCTCATGACCTGACAAGACATATCGTCTCCCATTTGACGTGTTCAATAAATTTTTAAAACATTGCTAGATTACCACCTAGGGAGTATAGGAACATCAAAAAAAAACATGTTTTGTAAGCAGTTCATTAAAAACCAACGGAAGCTACTTTTTCATAATTGAGCTACTTGAAAATACGTGGATTTTTTGTAAGCATCGTCAAAAAAAAACCAATATTATATTAAAAAAAACTATTCACATTACATCAAGAATTATATTGACGGTGATTAAAAACGCATGTGTCAAAAATGGAGCTCGAGTTTCTTACGGTGGCTGATCAGTTTGCTGTTTTTTAATATACCTATGCAATGATGTCAGTACTGTAGTTATTCCTCCGAAACTGGATGCCACCGTGTTAATTTCCACCTGCTTTATGCCGTTTCTTGCGGCCTGATGCAGAAGATAATCCGATCTGTACAGTCCGGTGCTAATCGGCTGCAAAATAACAACCCGTTTCATATACAGATGAACAGTTGAGTTTGTTTTCCAACTTTTCATATTACCGAGCCTTGTCAAATGTCGAAAATGTACATGATTTATTCTGAAGATACTATGAATAATTATATAATATAAATGAATATAAACATGCGTGATATGTCATATGTTAAGATTGTTAACATTTTTAATGCATTCATGAAATTTACTTTTATTCGCAAGATGCATGCTACGACAAAACAATATTATACAATAATAAGTCTTGTAAAATCATACAGCATGTGTACATTTGTTTTTGCTATAGTGAATATTGTTTCAGTACTAATTATTATAACAGGATAACGATAATGTCATACATATTATTAAAAGCCAGGGCTTCAAAGCAATCCGAAAATACTATAAATCGATAATATTTTTATACATAAATTCATCAAATTTGTCGAGATCTTTCGGACGATCTACTGGTAAAGTAAGTCATTCAAGCGTAATAGGGTCAAGCACAACAATAGTCATATACTCTACAAAACAATAACACAACAGACAACATTTAAGCGAGATTGTAATTGTGAATGAAAAAGTCACGAACATAAAACTATGTAGATCGTTGTATTGGCGTATAAATATTATATTATCATACCAGTAAAGCTTACAATTAGACCAAAATAAAATGGGAAAAAGCAATATGTTAAAATAATTAAATCGACTACATGGTTAAAAAAAATTAAGCCATGCGTTAGTTAATATATTATCATTCATATACACAAACGCAAATGTTCGAGTATTATCATATGATATATAATTTGTTACGAGCAGTAGTAGCCTAACGTATATGCTGATAGGAATGCATAGTTTCAAGGAACACATGTGTAATTTGAATGAAGTATGGCAATATGAAGCTACCTCTGTATGGCCCTGGAAACCGGTCCCAGGTGTCCAAAACCAGAAGCGATGCTGTTAATTTCCACTTGCTTCCAGCAACAATACGGCGAATGCTTTTTACATTTCTTCGGATTTGGACACTTTGTTTCCAGCATTATGTCGGAACGAAGCATTCCTAGGGATATTGGCTAAAACGTATTTAGCTTGATGATTAAAACTTATCACAGTTAATGTTTAGTTCGAGACTTTATTTAATTCAAAATATTTAGACATAAAATTTTTCTTTCAATATCTAGAAAATAAATTTACACTCTAATATTGTTGGATTTTCTTTTTTGCACAAAAAAAATTAAATGGTTCATATGAGTGATAATGGAACCCACAGACATTAATGACCAACATAAACAATGGAAGAATAAAGACATTAAGATCATTTGACAAGACAGCGGTTGCATAATTATGCCTTGAAACAAATTTAGTACATGGCGTACCTGTTTGACCCCTTCTTTTTTCACTATTTGCCATATATTATATAGTTTAGCAGTGAAATCGTCGACGGAAAGAGTGGTAGCGAGAGCGTCACTTAAAAATTCCTCGTCGTGGGCAACCCTGTGAGTCAACTCGTTGAGTATCGGTTGCATTTCAACAGCTTTGTGGAATTCCGAGCGTGGAAATGCAGAAGGAGTTAAAACGAATGGAGCAAACTGTAAAAGAATGACAAGAAACAATAACACGACAAGTAATCGGATGTACAGTGATATAGTTTTCCGAAATTCACCTGAAGAGAGTCTTTGCTGAATTCTTTTTTATTTCTCATCCCTACGCCATGCATCAGTGCCCAGTCTTTAGCTTTGTCCACGATCGAAAAGAGTTCATTTTCTGATATCGGCAAAGGCACACACGGATTCAAAACAGGAATACCATTTTCCGAAGTGCCCATGACTGCCGTTGAACCAAAACTCTACGAGTTATATAAACAAAACGCTAAGACAAACAGAAAAGATAAGATAAGTAAAGAAGACTGACGACGCAAATGACTGTATGCACAAAATATTAAATTGATGAAACACATATTGTACGTGTAGATGAATGTTATATAATTTTCAGTAGAAGCCGATACCGAAAAATAAAATTAATAACACTAGTCATTTGAAAACGATGTGTTTCAAGATGAAATTTTCGGTACTTGAGACTATGAATGGTCCATTGGTGGTAAACCAGGTATCGGCAAATTCGACCCATTGCCTGTTTTCAATACGGATTGATATTAATTTTATATGAAAAAATAAAAATCAAATATAATTAGAATTAATTAACAAATTCTAATTTAACTTATTGTTAAACAACAGTTACAAAAGTGTTTTTCGGGTCTTGATACAACTGCAAAAAAAATTTCCATATTTCAAAATCTATTTAACTATACAATTTAGGAGCTTTTGTTGGACCCTCAATTGGAAATTATTGTTCTCCAAAATTATGTGTTTTAGAAAATTTTTCGTTGTTATTGATAATATAGATTTATAGACTAATCAATAAAAAACAAAATAAAAATCGCCTGCAGCACAATTCATTGATGATTTTCTTGATATACTTGAATATACAAGAATTTTTTTTTAAACTAGCAATTTAATTTTAAAATTACAGTAAACCTCCCTATAACGTACCCTTTTATAATGTTTTAAATTTTTATAATTTTTAAATTTTTTTTAATATATTTGAAACCAACAGCTAGCACGTAAAAATTTCCGAAAAAAAAAAACAATTGAAATTGAAAAACCTTAACCCCCATAAACGTGGAATCTATCTTGACGTCATAGGGGGGTTTACTGTACTATTTTGAGATCGATTAGTTTTCACTTTTTAAAATTTTGAGCCTGTTTTTTTGTCGTTCTTTGAGTAAACCCATATAAAATCTTTAGAGTCCACTATCCGGCCCGCTGAGTCTCAAATTTTTACAATCTGACCCTTTTCAAAAAAAAATTGCCGACGAACGAACACAAGTATGAATCATAATTAGAAAAAAATAAATAAAAAACGGCGGAATGGTAACGAAAACGCAATATCACAAAATCGAACCTTCGAAACGAAACGAGCACGAACTGACAGCTGTCAAAACGAACGTCAAACGTCATCGCGATCGATGCCATGGTTGCCAACGCAATACTATAAAATATGTACATAATTAGGCTGACCATAAGTCCCGTTTTCACCGGGACAGTCCCATTTTTGTCGTGTCTTGCATTCGTCCCGTCATTTTCGTGAAATTGTTTGATTTTTCACGTTTTTCCGGTTTATATTTTTTTATTTGTAGTTGCTTTTCTGAATATACGAAAAAATTTAGTGAAAATATTAAAAAAATTAATTAAATTCATAGTTTTATGGTGATATAGTTTGATTGACAAACAATAAGACGTTTGATAAAAAAAAAATTCCGCGGCGCTATTTTTGCCTTAATTCTACAATTGCTTGTAAAAATATTGATAAATTAACCAAAGAAAAAAGTCCTGTTAGTAGAAATTAAGTAAATTGATTGTTTTTGGTGATACAGTTCGATTGAGAAAAACATTTGGAAAAAAATTTTCGCCTGCGTGCCTTTTTGGCTTGTTTTACATGATTCTACGACATTTACCCCATGAAAAGTAATTTAGATCTTGATGTCTACAATTAAAATCATTATTACTTAGCTATTTAAAAAAATTTGAACATGTAACACATTTTTTTATATAGGGAATTTTTTTGCGGACCATCCCGTTTTGGGTACTGGGAAATATAGTCACCCTATACATAATACAAAATGCTTATTTGTATTTGTACGCGACGAATAATCGAGTGCAATATAATGAGCGCTCAATTGGATTAATTATTAATTATCTTTATCTCCTTTTAAAATATGGATGTTTGTATATTTGTTTGTATGTTTGTTGGTTTGTTTGCATGTTTGTTGGTTTGTTTATTTGTCATGAATCGCCATGAAAATTGGCATGTGTATGAATTTTTTGTGGAGAAGTTTTTTAGCGTCATTAAAATAGGATGACCAAATTTCCCAGCACCCAAAACGGGACAATCCGCATAAAAATGTTCCCCCGTTATAAAAAAAAAATATTTTTCTGTCGAGAAGGTTTCCTAACATCAAAGCAGAGTGACCATATTTCCCAGAACCCAAAACGGAACGCTCCGCAAAAAAAATGTTTCCCCCATATATCGTTCGATCGATCACCATATAAAAATAATTTGATTTAAAACGCCGAGTCCCGAGCAACGCCGGACACTACCGCAAGTAATTAAATATAATTGGAAATAGTCGACGGAATAATGGCCGGATTGTCGTCGTTCGTCGGCCGCGAGCGCTCCGGCCGGCTGCGGCTGCGGCTGCGCCCTCGTCTTGGCTCGTGTCGCGTGTGTCGCATCGCGTCTTTCGCTTTCGTTTTATATTATTAATGTTCCTGTAATCTGTAATCCTGTAATCCTGTAATCGAAAGCTAAAGGTGAGTCCGCGTTCGTTTCACTCATAACTGTCATCACTATCACTATCGATCGACTCTCGTCCCGAAATCTCTACACCTATATCTTGATTTTTATTATATATACACATGTATACATGTATATTACACGTTCGTTTCCCACTACATGTGTAGTTGACAGAAAACGACTCTAATTTAGACCCGAACTGTCAACTAGTCGTTGGCTGTCAATAATGATGAAACGGGGTGTGTGATGTGAAGAGAGGGAAACACTCACGAACAGGGTGCACTCATCACTGACAACTTTTACCAAGTAGAGAAGTTAAGGTGAGATTGGAGGAAGTTTGTCTTATGTGTCTCCAACTGTCAACTACCTTTCAGTGTATGTTACAATATAATTTCAAAGTTTTCACGATTTAAGTATATGTATATGCTACAGTCAACGTTATTATTATTAGTTAAAGTATATTTTCTGTGACGTTTTAGATAAAGTGTATTTGAATACAATTTGTCTAGTTATGGTATATTTCAACAAACGAAAATACAGTTTAACTGGTGCTCACTAGTTAAAATGTATTTTCAACTTGACAGTTCAGATATTTGGAAAGAATATTTGTATCAAACCATATGTGTATTTTACTTCTATATTTGATTATTGAAAAAATTTTATAATAAAATAATCTCAACAAGGCATTCATCACAAAAACGTTAGTTTCGAGTCCATATTAATGGACATGTGACATTTAATGGTCCATATTAGTGGACAAGTGAAATTTTTGTGCCATTATAATCATATCGTCAATTTATAACAATGTTAAAAATGTTACTTTATCGAAAAACAGTTAAAAATTTAAAAACTTTTAGAAAACTATTGAAATTATACTATATTACTTGATGTAACTAACTCGACTCAACAATATTTATCTTTTTTTTTTTTAGTAAATCTTTTCAACAATTCAGGAACGATATACAATCTAGATTTATGTTACATTTAACCAGGGCTTTTTTTACCCTGTAACGCGGCGGAATGACGTTCCGGCACCTTTTATCTCAAAATTTTAATAAATGTTTGCAAAATATTATTTTCTGCTTTATTTCAAAAATTTTGATTTTTTTTCTCGGAAGCCATTGACTGTTAATCCCTTTTGAATATAGGGGTATCATAGGTCCCATAAAGTAATGAAATTAAAAGGCTTGAATAAAGTGCGTTCTGGCACCTTTTTTTTAAAAAAAAGCACTGCATTTAACTATTAACTATAATCATTCCTCTCAATGTTTCAAACACTAAATACGTACGACTTTGAAACGGTTCGCCAGTGGCATTGGCCACTCACTGCTTAGTTGACATTAAAACACACATTGTCTAACTCTGACCAGTTAAATCATATTTCCATTGTGTCAGACGAAATAACTATGTGGGTTTGACAAAATATATTTTAACTGAGAAGTACACTTTGACTGTAACATCCAATTCTCTTTACACGGTTCTAAATATTAAAAAAAAAATTATTATTATGCCACAATGGTGAGATTCGGTATGCTGTTATAAAAATATGTATCTAATTATAGTTATTAAATAAAAAAATTCTATTTATGTCTTTGATGATTTTGTATGGCGAAACTTTTTCTCGTTACACATTTTATATAAAGTAGATTTGGATGAAAACTCTATCCAAATACACTAATGGAACTGATTTCGAATTTTTATGTGGTCATCATACATTTTTTTTGCACTATATAGTCTCTGAAACGTATCTCCCATGTAAAAAGAGGGTTGGGTGTATTTAGAATTATTTTTTAAAAAACCTCACTTTACGATTTATATAATCTTTCTGAAAAGTAACTTTTCAAATTTGTAAATTTTCTTCTGCACGAATTATATTTAAAAAAAAAATAAAGTAATATAATCGTTATGTTATTGTTATGTGTACTCACTTAAAATTTCAAGATAATAATCGACCGACACTAGAATATACATTCATAAACAACAGTCGATTATTTCTAGATGGAAATCTATATTATAGAATATCCCAACTTTATATTCCCGCCGTAACGTTGTTTGCGTTATCGTATTCTTCTATTTATTTTACGTCGTATTGAAATTGTTTTGTCATTATTTGTATTCAATCAATGATCCACTGATGCCGATAGTGAGAATTTGCCATACAATTGTAATTACGGATAGTTATTTTTATATAACACATACAATAGAATCTTATTTTTAATGAAAGTCAGGTTTTCAAATGCAAATTACAGTGAATGAACTTGTTTTGTTTTCGATCAAAACACCGTACTTAGTGATTTCATCGACTAGGTATTCCTTATGAACATAAGTTTGTGTACATTAAAAATAATTTTATGTTCTATATTTAAATATCTATCGAACTGCAGTTAAGTCTTGTCAAATTCACCAGTTCCTATCGATCGTTAAACTTCGTGTTAAAGTAAAGTAAATACCTAAACCTTTAATAGTGTCGGAAAGTTATTAAGTGAAAATTTTGTGGACTGTACAAGATGATATTCTACATTTTATAAGTGCATAATTTAAAATCATATTACTGTACAGTATACTCTGGATTATCCGGGCTAATGCTGGGAGAGGGGGCACAGATAACCGAGAAATACGGATAATCCAAACCAAAAGTACCACACATTTTGATTATGCATCACACTGTTTTTTTCTTATATCGCATCAATAATGTGTTCTAATTCGAAAATACAATAATTTAATTTAATTTAAAAAATTAATAGAATATATTTTCGCACGGATAATCCACCGTCGAACAATATAGAGTATGCTGTACGTACTTTCTTACATACATATTTTAATTGTGCAATTGTACATTTTTAGATCCCCCGTCTGGTTCTCGAAATATTCCACACACGTTTATTTTCATGATTTATGAAGTTCATATATTGAAAATCAGTTGCGATTTTTAATTTTGAAAATGTGACATGTCCACGCGCACATTACGAATCGATTGTTTCGCAGATTGTCACGATGACAACTTCCCGGAAACGGGAAGTAGCCGAGGAAGATCGTCGTCCTACGCCCACTCATATCACTGCCACTGATCCGAATATTGATGACTAACAGGTGCCTGCCGATCACCGGTCGTCGATTCTCAACATCCAAACTTCCACCACTTCCAAAAATCACACTTTCGTATGCACGCCTGTTCTGTATATGGATTAGGCTGACCGTACGTCCCGTTTTCGCAGGGGCAGTCCCGTTTTTGTCGTGTCTTGTGTTCGTCCCGTCGTTTTGTAATTTTTTTTTGATTTGTACCGTTTTTCCGGTTTACATATTTTCGATTGATTCCAAAATTTTAATAATTAATAACCAATTAGTAACTATAATCTCATATCAGAATGACATGTAGATATATTCGGTGGAGCGAAGGCTAGGATAAAATAATATTGAGAATGCATTGCATGTTCATCCAACTAACTTATTACTTCTCTTTGGTAATGGTGAAGACCTATGACGTGTGTTCTACTGAGGTCCGAACCATGTAGGACCAATGGTCTCGTCTCTTCTGTCAAACTGGTGATCTTTGCGATGCAAAGTGATCAGTGAGGGCGCAGTTTGCTCAGTCTTTGCTTCGTTGCCCCCCGAGTGGTCATTGCGATTTGCTTTGTGGGGTGTCAACGAGCAAAATTCTGGCAACTAAACTTGCGTATCGTTGGTCTTAGAACTTCCTCCGTTATCATGGACGGACTAGCTCTTATGGTACATGCCCCTTATCAATACAAGGTTGGCTCTCGGATAAGGTATATAGCCTAGACCCCTAATATTTGATGGGAGACCTTGTCCTGCAGTGGGCACAAAAAAGGGTCGACAATGATGATGATTATGATGATATTTTAATTGTAGCTACTTTTCTGAATATACGAAAAAATTTGGTGAAAATATTAAAAAATAAACCAAAGAAAATAAGTAAATCGATGGTTTTATGGTGATATAGTTTGATTGAACGAATTTAATTTTTTTTTTAACTCTAATCTATCTTTTAATCATTCCTGTTATTTTTAAGTAATGCGGTAATTGTGCACGAATAATAATAGTGCAATAAAAAAGCTATTATTTAATTATTGAAATAAACCTCCGTAGAGGCGCGAGTTCGAATCTGGAACGAAAAGAATTCTATTATAGAACACTTGATTTTTTCATACTTCAGCTTCATTTGGCCGTAGACACCGTCTGAAACCATACTTTGGAACAATTATCGAAATAATATAATAAATTCGGGGAATACCTCGCGGTTTGAGGATTTGTATGTGTGTGTGTGTGTGTGTGTGTGTGTGTGTGTGTGTGTGTGTGTGAGTTTGTGTGTGTGTGTGTGTGTGTGTGTGTGCGCGCCCTCATAGTCGGGCCAGTTGTAGTCGGTGCGTCGCGGGCGCTGCCCACGATCACTTTTAACCCGTTTGTTCTCGTTGACGTGTTTTTTGTTTATTTATTGAGTGCACCACCGTCCCCCGTACTATCTAGCCTGTTTTTCCCATTTTTAAAACCTTTCGTAATAACGAAAAAATAAATATTTCCGGAAGAACGCTTCCCGTTTCGGGCGTAGATGGAAATTCCTCTTGACGTTCTCGATCAAATAATCCGAGTGTATGGTGGAAAAGTGACTGCGAATTTTCCGCCGCATTTGCGACGCGAAAAAATTGATGCGTGTTTTTCGTTCCAACCCTAAAATTTTCCTTAGTGTGTATTATTTAAATAGTCTCACGGGGGAGACGAAATGTGAGCATTTTAACGTTTTCGTGTCCAACGCTCATTTGTCGTCGTACGATATTTATTATAATTTTACGCAGAATTTTCAAATGTAAGAAGTCGAGTACATATTTAATGAGATATTTTCCAATATACATTTTTAAACGTTGTCACGTAGTAGACGTCCGACGTTCTACGTGCCCGAAACGAACAATCAGAATGCAAAATTCGCCGGTACAATACTTGAAAAAATTCTGCGATACGACCGACGCCAGTCATATTCCAATTTTCGCAATTTCGTCCCCGTCATTAATTAAAGCAAACGAGCGCGACTAGACGTGTGACTAAACTGGGCGATGAGTTTGTCCACTCGCTCGAGTGCGTAAACACATCATCGACAAAGGCTCCATAAATCGACATATTCACCCGAAAACGGGGGTGAAAATTGTACATATATTTTCACCAAAACAATTATTGCGTTATAGATGAGTTGTGTTGTGATTATGTTTTTCGTCGAAACGAAGAATGACTCGCTTATAAATAGGCGTACGATCTAAATTTATTGTGACATCTGTCCGGGGGACGTGCTTCTGCACCGGCTGCTAAACGAGGCAGTTTCTTTCGTTCGGTGGTTATCGTACGAGGAAGTTCCAAAAGTGTAGGGTGGAAGCCGACTTCCTGCAATTCGGTGTCGCGAGGCAGGAAGTCAGATGTCGAAGAGGTCGGAGGTAGGCGGGGGCAGAGCAGGGGGCGTCGGGGGCGCAGCCCGAGGCCCCTGACGCAGCGCCCCCAGGATGGTGGAGCGCGTCGACGGCCTCCTCCTCTACAGGAAGCCCGTCTACAGGCTGTTCCAGTACTTGGACACGTGAGTGCTGATCCTTGTGTGCTGGTCTGCTCGTGCATTCGATGCACGTGCCGCCTGTCTGCTGACAATGAGTATGCGACGCTCTACAGTCCAGGGGCTCTCAACCTGGGTCCACGTGGCCCCCTAGGGAGGCCCGCAGCCTCTCGGAGGAGGAATGAACTAAAATTCTGTATTTGGGGAGGAATGGTCAATTTTTTTTTTCAAATTAAATACACGGTCACTACAAATTTGTTTGAATCCCTATATATATATTCACGGATATCTGTGTGTGCATCCGTCTGCCTGTTCGTCTGTTCGATGACGCTCGCGACTTTAAAGCGAGGCGTCGATACGATTATTTTTTTGCGTCTATAAAATTATTCTTCATGCGTATATGGTATTTATGCGTATACACTTAATGTCCATAATATCATGTTTATGAAAGCGTCTCTATTGACTTATGCAATACGTCGATTATTACGTAGTGGAAAAAATATTTGAATCCCCTATACATGTATATAATCACCGATGACAGATGTCTGTGTTTGTTTGTATATCGTTCCAATTTAGCCTGTATGCCGTTCAAATATAACGGCTATAATCGCTACACGAGAACGGCTATAACGCGAGCTCCGAATTTAGTCTTTATGGTCATTATAATAACGGCTATAATCTTATATTCTGGAGACATTTCGCAAGACCACAGTTATAAAATATGTTTGCATATATTCCATTTTTGTTTTATTACATCACGCAACAGCACGGTTATAAATTAATTTTGCATAAATATATTCAATTTTTGTTTTATTACATAATAGTATATTATCAACAGCCGATATTATTAACACCGGGCCTATATACTAGTGATAATGATAATGACGACATTATTTAGAACTAGTATATAGGCCCGATGTTACTTACATCGGCTGTGGATTTGTTAAGAAACGGAAAACAATAAAATGTGAAAACCCGATTGTGTCAACCCGAAATATATGTACCCGATTTGAATATTTAATATTTAATAAAATCAAAATAGTTAATTTGCTCCTTTTTTGTGACATATATGCTACCCGATGCCCGTACTCGATTTGAATATATTTAACATTTAATAAATAAAAGCAGTTCATTTGTTATTGACGCAGCATCATCTGTCATCGGTGATTACGTGCATGTATAGGGAATTCAAATATCTTTTCCACTGCGTAGTAATCAATTAATTGCATAAGTCAATAGAGAAGATTTTATAAGCATTATATTATAGACGTTAAGTGTATACGCATAAAGACCATATACGCATGAATAATTATATATAGGGATCGACGCGTAGTTTTAAAGTCGCGAGCGTCATCAATACAGATACACAGACAGACAGACGGACAGACACAAAGAAATCCACTATTATATATATACTAGTATATAGGCCCGATGTTAATAACATCGGGCGTGGGTTTGTTAAGAAACGGAAAACGATAAAATGTGAA
>JAOXNN020000028.1:0-10971 GCA_028571205.2 Hydropsyche betteni | reverse complement strand
CCCAAAAACCTGGGGCAGACAGACAGACAGACAGACAGACAGATGGAGAAACTTTCGGTTTTATAATAGTATAGATATATAGATATCAATAAAAATATTTTTTTCTAAATTTTATTTAAATACCTTTCGCATTTTCTAGGAAAATAAAAGTATGTAAAACAAACTATCTTTCTTAATAAAAATATTTTTATCAATATTGACTATTAGATGTTTGCGAAACAATCATTTGTAATTTATCTCAAACTTTCAGTTGCTTAACTTAATGTAAAAAGCTTAAATAATGCTCAGATTCCATTAGGCTACATACTCATCTCTATAAATATTTTAATTATTATAAAAAAATGCTATATAATTTTACGTGTCTATTGACAGTAAAAAAAAATTGTATGCAGATCAAAAGTTTTGTTTTACTCGCCTAAATCACGCGTGTACTCTGCACAGCAAAAATAAAACAAAAAAATCATCCCAAAACATGTCTATACTAGCATCATACGTGAATGGTTATCGATAAATTATGTCCTCATGAATTCGTTTATACAGTGGCAAACTTTTAGTAGATATAGTTCTCTAAAATGTGTTGGCATTATTCAAAAATCAACTTTTTTCCAACTATCATGTAGTTAGACATGTCACAGAATTAAACAAGTCTCCCCTATATTTGAACAAACATAAAGCATGTTTGTTTATCACTTAATCAAATTATTATTTGAAAAAAATCAGCAGTTTAGTTTTAAAATAAGTGAAATGAATATATGTGGTAAACGTGTCTTCTATAAAAATATAAAAAAGTGTAAATTTTGTACTTTTAGCCATGAGTCGCCTAGTTCTGATGGCTCTCATGCGGGGAACAGTGCGGTAGGAGGATCTCGTGCCATGTCTGCGGGTGCCCAAGGTCCCCCTCCAGGGGGTGGAAGCGCTGGTGGCTCACCTCAACATCGCCGTACAGGAGCTGCTTCACCTGCGGCATATGCAGGCAAATATCCACAATACCTAGTGATCGTTTGTATTGAAACCAACGTGTATATTGATTTTTATACCTCAAATGACCAGGTGATAAGCTGAGTACACTAAAGGTGCATCTTCCCAATGGTGGTTTCAATGTTATTAAGTATAACGAAGCTGGAGATGTCCGAGGCATAATTGCTTTAATAACATCGCGTCTTTCGACGGGACCACGTAACTATGCCCAATGCTTTGCCATCAGAGCGCGTCAGCCGTCGACTGGACATGTTAGAATTTGATATTTTAAATATGCCATTCAATGTATGTATGAAATATTTTTATTTCCATTTTATGCTTGTTTAGGTGCAATGGATTCATCAAGACACGACTATGGCAGAAGTGCAAGAAAAGTGGTTGGCAAAATCGTCAACCACTGATGAATGGTGTTTCGAACTTCGTGTAAGATATCCCCCTTCCAACCTTAAAGATTTATATAATCAAGATAAAGTCACATTTCATTACTATTATGATCAGGTATTTATATTTATATTTTTTTCTATGTAAGTTCATTTTTTATTGTTATCTATAATATTTAATAATAATCGGTTTCAGGTTAGATCTGATTATTTAAACGCTAGTCATCCATTATTAGATCAAGATGTAGCTATACAGCTATGCTGCTTAGAAATAAGGTTTATTATTATTAATATATTTCAAAATTAATCACTCAATAAAATCAATGATTCAATTATGTTGTATTACAGATGTTTTTTCAAAGACATGCCTCAAATAGCTCTAGATAAAAAATCAAATTTGGATTATCTCGAGAAAGAAGTTGGCCTACAAAAGTTTCTCCCCAAGTCAATACTAGATGCAACAAAACCTAAAGTTTTACGTAAATCTATTCAGCAGCATTTTAAAAAGGTTACTTTAATACATTTTATGTTTGTGTTTCGTTAAGTAATTTTATCAAATACTGGTTTATCAGCTATTAAACATGTGTTTAAATGACGAACTCAGTCAATTTGTTTTTCCTTTTCATACTTTATCACAAATTATTATTTTATCTTTTGAAGCAAACGGAAGTTGGTGTTTTGTCATAATTTATTTTTATTTAAAAAAATTTCCTTTGATTGTGACATTTTTTATTCAATAAGTATTATATTGCATGGCGCAAAATTGACAAATATTATATATTTTCATTTGTTCTATTTTCAGGTTACCAGTCTTTCAGAATCAGATTGTATGCTGAAATTCTTCGAACTTTTAAGATCTCATTTTAGTTTTGATCAAGAAACGTTTACTGTCATTCTTGGCACAGGTTGGTCAATACCTGTAGAATTAGCTATCGGCCCAACTATAGGTAAACAACTGAAATTATTTGATTTTTTATCGAAAATAATATAATACTATTTATTCTAAATTAAATTTGTAGGTGTGTCGTACGTTTCACATAGGGCGGGCTGTGCTCCAGAGTATACTCTTGTAGCAGCTTTTTCTGATGTAGAAGCTATTAGAACATTCCGGGGAAATTGTGACAAATCACAGGCTACACCACCAACACAAACACCCTTAATACAATGTAAAGGTGTTTTACAATTGCGAGTTCGAGCCGCTCAAGATACTCTTGCACTAACTTGTCCCAGTATCGAAGTAAATAAATTTTAATAATACTAGTTTCTTTGTGTACATACATATAAACATATTGGTAGTGTCATTATTTGAACACGTAATTCTTTTAGGTTGCCGAAAGCTTAGCTGATTTGATAGATGGCTACTGTAGATTATCATCAAACACAGGCACATCATTATGGAACAGAACAAGTAAGTAAAATTATTTTTGGTTTTATTTATTAAAACGGTTTCTTAAATTTGGTTAATTCATTTCAAGCTGCTATATTGAAGCATTTTCCTTGCCCATGTAGAGGTATACAAAGCACTTAGATATTAATCCTAATCAGGCAGAATTAGTTAATTCATTGAAATTTATTGATATTTCAGAAAATAACTCTACAAATGTGCAAACTTCTACCAACACTGGTACTATGCTTTCTGAAGACTATGCCGAAATCGTAGATGAAGATGGTGATTATTCGACTCCAGCAGGTATGAGAAGCATTTTTCAGATTATTTAATTTGTATATCGATATTATTTACTATTGTATATTAATTATTCTGCAAAACTTTATAGCCCAAGATTATGAATTAGTTAGAAATCAAATTGAATTGACGGGTATAATAGGAGAAGGTCAATTTGGAGACGTTCACAAAGGTATATTAAATTATTAAACAAAAACATATTGGTTTACATATATTATGTCAATAATTTTATACTTCAACTCTTAACATTATTAGGTGTTTGTCGACTAAAACAACCTAATCACCCTTCATTGAAGAAACACTTAGCTCTACAACGACAGCAAAATAAAGATGGAACTCCGCTCACTGGAAATGATTGTGTTTTACCAGTAGCAGTGAAAACTTGTAAAATTGAAGCCGATTTGATAACTGCCGAAAAATTTTTACAAGAAGCTTGTGAGTTATTGTTTACATATTTATTTCATTATTCTATAGTTTTACTATTATAACAAAACAAAATATCAACAGATATTATGAAACAATTTTCACATCCACACATAATCGGACTGGTAGGTGTATGTAGCACTCCTCCAATATGGATTGTGATGGAGTTGGCAACTTTGGGAGAAATGAGAGCCTATTTACAACAAAATTCTCATCGGTAATTAAGATTTATGTGTATTATTCAGTGGCGGCTCGTCTTTAAGGATGCTTTAATTTTCAAATAATATATGAATGTATTTAAAATATTTTCTCATTTTTTCGGGGAAAAAATTAAGGGGGGAGGGGGACTTTGCACCTTGCGCCCCACCTGTTTTTGAAGTCACGAGCCGCCCCTGGTATTATTCATAACTGTTATATGTAAATATCGATTGATTGTTACATGTCTCCTTTTTTTTCCATTGCAGCCTTGAATTATCTTCTCTTCTTCTTTATACATATCAATTATCGACAGCATTGAGTTACTTAGAAAGCAAAAAGTTTGTTCACCGAGATATAGCTGCCAGAAATGTTCTAGTCAGTTCACCAACTTGTGTCAAAGTATGAAAGCCTTTATAACAGTTGTTAGTGAATTTAAAACAAATTGAAGTTAAAATTAAAAAAAAAAACTGATTTTAGTTGGCAGACTTTGGCTTATCACGCTGGGTAGAAGATCAATCTTACTACAAAGCGTCACGTGGAAAATTACCAATTAAGTGGATGGCACCTGAATCGATAAATTTCAGACGATTCACAACAGCGTCTGATGTGTGGATGTTCGGTGAGTTTGATTATTTTTCAATTCACTTTCTAAAAATTGCTAAAAATAACTTTTCTGTACAGGTGTTTGTATGTGGGAAATTCTCATGCTTGGCATTAAACCTTTTAGTGGTGTTAAAAACAATGATGTCATAGGTACTCACTGATTGTTGTTTGGTTTTTTTTTCTGACAAATTGTTTTTATATGCTTGTATTTAATATTAGGAAAAATTGAAAACGGTGAGAGACTCGCGTTACCTCCTCGTTGTCCACCCAGATTATACAGTGTAATGTCTAGATGTTGGGCTTATGAACCTGCTCAACGTCCTTCCCCTCATGAACTTAAAGAAACATTACAGTTAGATTTTTTCTTCATACTTTCATATTTATAGTTATTTTACCTTTATTTGTAACTACTTTTACTTTATTAAAATAGAGAAATTCTTCAAGAAGAACGCTCCAGTGCATGGGATACAATGAGGAGAGAAAATAGACGCGTTGCTGCTGCATCCTGGGGAGATCAACCACCACCAAAACCAACCAGGCCAACTACGAACTTGACAGGTTTGTTTTTGTATATTTTGATTATTTTCCTTTTAAAACATAAAATAGCACAGTTATTTTTTACAGGAGTTGATTCTTCATCTATGCAGAGTGTGGGAGCAACATCTCAAACTTACATCGTTGCACAAAATCCGCTGGTTTTAGCTCATCTACTTAGAGAAAATCAATCCAGGCCTCTCGATCCTCAAGCATATACAACACCTGCATCGGTATTTAACACCCTCGCTGTTGATTTTGCAGAGAAAATTCCTGAAGATGACCCCAAATATGTTGAAAAAATTCTTAATCCCGATCCCGCCACAACTTCTAAAATATCTCTTCAAACCTGTCCAATTCAAATGAAAGAATTGAAAAAACTTGACCCCATTGTTGATACTGACACTAATACTCTACCCACTAGTCCAAATCCTTCCGATAGTTCATCTTCCATTCCACAAGCTGATATACCGTCTATTCAAACTGTCATGTTTCCTGCAGATCCGAACAATTCTGTTAGTTCGACGAGTAGTGGCACTCTAAGTAGAGATACAATGGCGTTTTCAATTGAAAAAGACGAAATACTTAAAGTCATTATTGGGCATAAAGAGGATGTAGGTAACTTGTCTCAAAATATTACTCCGCAAATTCAAATGACCGCCTCTCTTTCTTCATGTAGTGATTTTTCCATCGGTAATTTCAGTCAAATATCATCTCTCCCGACAGATTCTAGAAGAAGTTCAGTCAATTTAGATCAAAGTGTAGCTAGTAACAACAGTGCCGGTGTATATTCAACGAAACAAAATATGAATCAACCTGTTAATCAGATTGTTCAATCTAATGCATTGAGCGATGGTGCACTAACTGACAGTGCCGAGAGATCTTCCACCGATTCTCCGTCTCAGAACTCTAGTCAAAGCATTAATCCATCCAGTCCTCGCAATATGTCAAATAATGCCAATATGGATTCATATTCGAATCGCGTTCGTTCTTTAGAACGAAATACTCATATTCATAGCTTTGCGGTCGCGCAAAACAGCTCTGTTGAATCTTACGGTAAAAGAATTGGCTCTTTGGAACGTAATTCAAAAATAGTTCCAGGTTGTTATGATAGTTTAGGAAGAAAATTGAGCTATAGTAACACACAAAAACCATCCCAATCACACACTGGTAGCTTACAAAAACAATATTCAGTGCCAGTTCAATCTTCCATTTTCCAATCGAATGTCAACCAATACATACCACCTTCTAATCCGATTCATCCTGCTCCATTAAGCCAAAGAGAGATGCAACATTCTGTGAGCAGCATTTCAGGTCAGATAGGTGTCAATCCTCATCAACCGATACATATGAAGCAGCAAATGAACTTGGCTCAGTATGTCGGACAAAGCAATTTGAACGCAAGTTTGGCTGCTAGTGTGGCTAATGCCCAAAAAAATAGACAAGCAGAGCCACCTCTGGTTGAAGAAATATATGACTTTGGCGGCGAAAATGTGAAAAGCTGTGCCTATATAGCTGCCAATAAAGCTGGTCTTAATCGTTCCAACCAAAGTGGCTATTTTTGTCAATCGAGTCCGATAGCGTTTCAGCCACGCTCTTCGGCTCATCCAGCACTTTACCGACCAGTCGTAGCTCCAAACCAACCTTCACCTCCACCTATTGTTTCAAACTCTCAAGGATCACCCAGATTAGTACAACCTTATATGGGAATTCAGGGTCATCTCAGTAGAATCAGTCACATCCAACCGCAAGCACCTTTAAATTTAAAAGCCAACACCCACACGATAGATTCCAGCCTAGACAAGACCACCTTTAAGGTAATGAAAAGCATAACGAGCAGTGTCCAACATGTCGCATCATATCAACAAGCAGCGTCGAATGTACAACATGTCAACCCTAATCAACAAGCTATACCTTATACTCATAGCCCGACTCCTCAAACAGCTGGTGGGATGGTCAAGAAGGCAATTGCGAGTTTACAAGACGGTTCTCCGTTGGATACGATCAAACCGTGCGATGTTCCTCATTCCGGCTCCAATATTAGTTTGGGAGCTCAAGTTTTGAATATGGCCACTCCAGCTCCACCGAGCATGGCATATCAACAACGTTGTCTTGAAGTAACCGCAAATCAGCAACGTATTCTCCATAAAACTGGAAATATTATGTCATCTTCGCAACCCGACGATTCTGCAGACATGTTACAAAAAGAAAAAAGCTTTGATGAGGTGATAATCGATGTCGCATGAATTGAATTTTATTTTTATTTTCATTTTGTTGAGACACAAGTGATAGAGTTGCAATTTTTGTATTAGACAGTGTGATTTTGTTTAGTTGGTACTTCATTTTAATGTATTATATTTTATTATTTAAGATTACATTATTATTTTTTTAGTTTTTTTTTTCAGCGTTTATTACTCTATGTGCATGTTTTTTATTATTATTTTGCATCTCTCTTTGTATACAAATTTTTCGTAGTTTGAATTTATTTTTCTCTATTATTTTATTAACTTCCTGTTACCATACACATGTCAATTCAGTCAAGCATCAATATTTCTATGAATATAGTAGAAAAAGACTTATGTTTTTTTACATTTTCGACTGTATTGTTTGTCAAAATCAATTGTTATATAGATATATTATTGTATCTCTACAAAGATTTACAAACTTCTTAGCCTTTCATGCAACATATGATGATTGTGTACTGTACAAGGAATGTTAATTGTTAGGTGAAAATGAAAAGTAGAGAGTAAAGAAAAAAAGCGTAGCTTAATCAAATGTATATAAAAAATGGTTTGCTTGTTTAGTTTCAGTCTTCATATGGAAAAGACAATGCAACGGACATTATTAATCCAGAATCGCCGATTGATCTCGAACGTCGATTGATAGCAGAATTAGCTAAACAACAACACCAAAGTCACGAAGATCAAAACTGGTTGAAACAGGAAGAAATCAATTTGGTAAAAAATAAATTTCTCAATTCAACAACATCACATTATCCATAAATACTGTAAATATTGATACAAATGAAAAAAATCTTATTTTAGAAAAAACGTTTACCCATGACTAAATCTGGGGGAGTTTCGTTGGACTCGAGTTACAATGCAGAATTCAATCAACACGATTCTTCTTTGGAAACGAGTCATATGTCATATGCAGAAAGGCAAGAAATGCCAAGTATGTCGACAAGCCAAATCAGTTCTGGTATGTATGAAATATCTCACAATCAGAGTTGTATTCGCCGGTAAAAATGTTTTCATGAATTATCTTTATTTACAGGTCATAGTTCAATTGAAATAAGTCCAAACGCGTCTATGCATTCGAGCCAAGAAGCCCAAAATCCGGTATGTTAAAAATTCTGTTTTCACATATCTTTTTTAATAACTTTCCAATTTTTGTTTTAACTTATATTTATTTGCATGTAGGCTGGATGGGAACGATGTGAAGATCCTGTTTATGCAGCAACTACTGAAGTAGTGAGATCAGTTTTAAAGCTTTCATCATCAGCTGGTGTAAGTAATTCGTCAGGAAACGGGGGTATGACCAGTAGTGGTGCTCCTGCATTAGTGGATGTAGTGCGTGAAGTTGGTTCCCGTTTGCGACAACTATGTGCTATTGTCGATACCTTGGTGGATGCTTATCCGCCTCATGCTAGAAGGTTGGAATTTTCAACATTTTCGTTGTGAAACCTAAACGCTAGTCGTCATGTTTGTAAAATTAATTTATTTGTAATGTTTTTAGAGAAGTTGAAATGGCTCATCAAGTATTATCGAAAGATATGGCAGGTCTGGTGGAAGCAATGCGTCTCGCTATTCAGTACAGTTCTACAACACTACAATTGGAGTATACAAAGTAATCGATTTTATTTTTTTTCTAAAAACATAGTAAGTAACTACACCAGTGTTTGAACACTTCTCAGAAAATCGTAAAAATTAAGGTTTTTAAAGACAATAATCTTTCGGAAAGGATGCGATAGATAAGATGCAATAAACAGCTAATCTATCACACCCTTTCTGCAAAATTATTCTTTTTAAAAACCTTAAATTTTACGTTTTTCTGAGAAGTGATCAACCACTGGTGTCGTTACTTTACTTGTTCAAAATTTGTAACGTTTATGCATAACAATGTATTCATACGAATAAATATTTTTCTGTTTTTCAGGAACATGCTCTCAGCAGCACATGTTTTAGCAATGGACGCCAAAAATTTGCTCGACGTAGTAGATTGTATTAGACAACGACATCAACTCATAGATTGGAGAGCTATTTTAGCACAGAATGTCATTTCAGAACCTACTATTCAAGCGCTTTCACCACCTCAGCCTTCTTCCGCAATGCAGATCGATATTAACCGTTCCGTCAACCAGAACACACCTACATCCAATAAATTGACAAATCCGAATCAAGCTATAGAGCCTACCGATCCATGCAATCTACCAAAGTCACCTTCTGGAACAAATCAAATATCTCGACCAGATTTTCGCTTGAACCAACCAGTCACAGTACATCAGGCCTCACCGACAACCACTGCAACCACCAATCAACCGTCCAGTCTTCCCATCACTTCAAATCGAGTGTCTGCTCTCATACAAAACTACAATTTATATGGAAATATGAGTGCGCCGACCCATTTATATGGTAACACTCAAAACCACGAACAGTCTGGCTTCTCTTCGCTGGGTAATCGTCAATCAGCCGACGAACCGAGAAGCAGGCAGGGTTCTGTCGATAGTACACCACAGAGCAAGTCAGGCTCGCCGAAGAAAGTCGTGAATATTCCACAGCAATCTTCCGACGCAGATCAACAGCCAATATATGCTCTTAGCAAGAAGATGTCGCAGTTGCAAACAAACAACTCAGTTGCCATTTCACATAATAATGACAAATAATGTATATTGTACATGCATAATTTGATACATTTTTATCTATCATTTATTATTATAGATATATATATCAGTCGTAAATTGTGATACTTTTTCTCATAAAGTGTGATCTTGTTTTGTTCAAGTTCCACTTTTTAAATGTGTAAATTATACTTTTTTTTCGCCATTTTAAATCTTTTTCGATTTATGAAAGATTAGTGGTGATATTCACTTTATTGTATTAGTTAGTTTTAAAAACCAAAAGTGAATGTTAACATTTAACTTGGTTGATATTTACGTTATGCTTCATTGTCTAGCCTGATTATTAGATTAAAGCTCAAGCTGAACATGTGCGATAAGTGATATATGTATAATATTATTTTCGTGAGATTGACAAATTCGATGCATTTTAGTAATATTTTTCACATAATTTATTGTATTAAAGCGTAACAGCAATACTTAAATATAAGTAAATAGAGCATGTTTGCTCATTTCAGTCTTTTGAATACTTATGATTTCATGTATTTTATAATTGATAATAGAAAGTATTGAATTTTAATGGTGTCCATAGTAATTTGAATTATGTTTTGTAATTATCCAGAATAATTTGTCATTTTTTAATACAAAATAAAATCCAGAACTAGTGAAAGACTATTATCAACGATCCTAGTCTGAATTTTCGATTGCTTGTATAATTTACTGTTGGTGGT
Organism: Hydropsyche betteni; assembly: GCA_028571205.2. Lineage (NCBI taxonomy): Eukaryota > Metazoa > Arthropoda > Insecta > Trichoptera > Hydropsychidae > Hydropsyche > Hydropsyche betteni. The sequence continues at coordinate 603 of JAOXNN020000028.1, read as the reverse complement.
AATTTTACAGCAAATTACTAAACGTTCAAATTAAATTCTATGTTCCTATGTATATGAAACAAACTGTCTCAACACATATTATTTTTGTGCTAAACATGTTACCTCAATAATAATAGTAATAATTGCACTTTTGCGTGTACGTGAAGGTGTCGTCTGATGATTTGTCTTCATGAATGAGCTAGGCATAGTCTTTTCGTTAAGTTTTTCAAATGAATAGTCATAAGTAATACACACGTATGCATAAATTCAAACATTGCCAATTTATATATTATATATTATGTATAGTAAGCTCATTACTCACAGAGGATAACGTTTGTGTCGTTCATCATATTTTCATATAGGCATTTGCATTTATTTTTGTGTTTGCCTCATACAAACAAACATTATTTTTTTAAAAGAAATATGAATGGTTTTTGTCGTTTTGGTTGCTGTATTTTGGCGCGTGTATGTGCTGTGGTGTCCAGTCGTTTTATTGTGAGTTGACATGTGTAAAGTTTAAAAACTAATGTGAATAGATAAATGCTGTGTAAATATTTTATTTATAATACTTTCCAAACAAAACGTAAATACATAAATAAATAAATAAATAAATATATATATATA
>JAOXNN020000027.1:6450843-6470283 GCA_028571205.2 Hydropsyche betteni | reverse complement strand
GGTTTTTTATTTTGATTTACGCTATTTTGTCGTAACGTACCGCTACTGCAAATGTAATTCGTTTCAAAAAAAAATCTGATAAATTACATATTCGGATATTCGGTTAATCGATTATTTTGCCAATTTCATAATCGATATTCGAATAATTGATTTTACGAATTTTTGGGACCCCTAATTGCAATTTATTTTTATCATATTTAGAAAATTTTCGCGGATTGTGCTCTAAGCTCACAATCAGTGTGTAGTGTTGTGTGCACTAGCGTGGTATTCACTAGCGTCGTGTGCGCTATAATCTTGTGAGCTAGTGTCTTGTGCTCTAATATCATTTACGCAAATTTCTGACGATGAGGAACGGTGGATAATAAATTTTCAGATTTCAAAATAATAAAATGACAGATGTGTTCCGAATACAAGGAATATTTACAACTAGCAACACTGGACAAACGTCAGAGCAACGGCAGTCACGTTGAAGTGTTGCCGCGTAAATGTTGTTGATAATTGACAAGAGTTTGACAGCTTGTCTATATTTTCTAAAATTTAAATCAAAGTAATACGCTTATTAATCTCTGGATAGTCCTGCGCTTTATATGCGTAAATTTTTTATTAATAAATTTTTATTTTAACGAACAAAAATGCATTATAGGTGCTTACATTATTATTTTTAAATGTTTTTATGGATTAAAAGTCCGTTATTTAGGTTTCTTAATGAAGTTCGTAAGTATTTTGTACGTGTGGAGGTTTGTAGGATGGTATATGTGTCATTTTTTTATAAATCAGATTGCTGCATGATAACAGTTAACCCAAAATTCGTTGTAAGTTATGGTTTAAACTGTCGAAAATAACCTCCAAACTACGCGCCATTCGTTATGAAAATAATTTACGCACTTATGAATTACTCTTGAAATATGTTCAGAATCTCAATTTAAGGACTAATAATGCATTTTTATTCATACAAATTTGCCAATAAATAATTTTCGCACCTAAAATGCAGGACTACCCAAACACATTAAAAAGTTTGTATAGTTTCTGCTCTCTAAAAGTATATATTATTATGGCAGTTAAGATATAAAATTAAAATTTGCATTCATTTTTTCATCGCATGTATAATATTAATTAAATATAATTTGTTGATAGTATCATATTAATTATGTTTATTGTTTTGATATAATTTCAGATTATCAGTTATCAGAATGGCACAAGGTTATGATATGGATGAAATCCAAAAAGAAATACGAGATTTAATATTACATTCAAAATCCAAAAGGACCACTATTTTTGAGCCATGCAACATAAATAACTTATCAGAATATTTGACATATGTAAAGGAGGTAATCACAATAATGTTTGACCTATTATCTATATTTGTATACTTACGAAAATGTTGATAACAAATTCTGCATTTACTGAAATTTCATAACATGAACATATTTCGTTGGAATCTATAAAAATTTATTTTCTGTTACGTTTGAACTTATTTTCATTATATGAAGTTATATGTATTTTTTTTGTTGTTGCAGGAAATGGTTTTATATGGTATTAAATTCAGATTTAACCCCTATGAAGATCTTGATGGATCAAAAAACACTGTTGAATCAATGGTTCGATTAGTAAATGCTATTTGGAATTTAATAATGCAACACAAGGAAGTATCAACAAATGCCAATAAATTAAAAGAAAGGAATTACAGTTTGCAACAGAATAATTTTTATTTAAATGTAAAATTACATTCTTAAATTGCACTTAGAATTCAGCTGTAAAATTTTTATTTTATTTTTGGCATATTTCAGAACCTAATTGATAAATTGAAAAGTGAACTAGAAACATCTCAAAATAAATTCAAGCAAATGGAAGAAAGTAAAAGACAAGTCACAAATAAATTTGATACGTGTCAAAAAGAACTGACTAAAACCACTAGTGAAGTTAAAAAAATCAAGAAACAAATAGATTCTAAAGAAAATCAGTTCCTAACTCAAATAAAAAAAATGCAACGAGACTATTCCCACTTACAAGACAAATCGCGTGGTCAATGTGGTGAGTATGAATTGTTATATCCATCATTTACTATAAATTTTTTTGTGGATTATTAACGAAAATATTTTAAATATTGTATAGGTTCATTCATTTCAAGAGCAGAAGTGGAGCAAACTTCTATTGAAAAATATAAATTAAACGAAAAGAAATACAAGGAAACCATTGCTAAATTACAAGAAACCAATAAACAGTTACTTCTCGAAGTCATCAGTCTCAAAGATGACTTGATTGTTTCTGATAAATCTGATTCTGATTAAAATTTTGACGGCTAATTTTGTTATTTTTGATATTAATATTTAAATTTTAGTTTTGAACAATATGTAGGTGTCTCTCGTTAAACACAGTAGATAAGTTCCGCTAGATCGCTGTATAAAACGAAATTTTGTTAAACAAGTCATATAAATGTATGAAAAAGATATAGATCGATTTTTTTCAGAAAAATTTAAGAAATACTTATATGTTACTTTTTGCGAAAATATTGAAATTGTAATGTCAACGTAATTCTCAAAAATTTGCATCACTCTACATAGCCCGGTGAAACAGAATTTTAGAAAACAAAATTTTTTTTGAAAAAACAGAAACTATGCATTTGAAATTGTGTAAAACGAAAGATACCTCTAGTTTAATAAAATATGGTCATTTTAATGATTTCATGTTGAGAGTTGTCATCTCTATTTAGAGTATCGTGAGAATTTTATTGTGATAATTATTGTGCCTTCTTGATATGTATAATGTACTAGTTATAGTTGTCAATGAATAAATAACTTTAATAAGTTTTTTGTGTGCCCAGCAAATAGCACATTCAATGTGTATTAACTCACACATTATAATATAATATTAAATATTTTTTAACCTAATAATTTCAATACATTCTTTCCAGAATTGATGTCTAGATAAACAAGTCTATGATTATTTTAATTTGCTTTTTAATTTCTCATTAACTATAATAAATTGCAATTGTGATAAGCACTAAATTTATTGTATAATACATTATGATAATTAATTTATCAACAAAATAATGTAAATTTATAATTTTTTCAAAATTTGCACACTAATATTACTTGATTATCACCAAGCGATCTTGCAGTCTGTGTTCATATTACCTTAATGTTGACCATTACTGGATTTTTTCATTCAAATGGATCACTGTTGTATAATTCTTAAGAATCATTATATTATTTTGATAATTGGTAATATTAAAGAGAAAATTTTATTCAAAATGATAATGGGATTGTGTTGATGGCATGACAAAAATACTCATTTTTATATTAATTCCTTTGACAATTTATTCACAGCTATAAATAAACATACATATTTTTGTAATTAAATCAATATTTCTCTGACCAGATATACTTTCTCCCCTTCCTTTTTTGAAAATCATTCCTTATGTCTGACAAAAATAAAAGGATCACATTATTTCAAGCAATTCACTGATATTTTTATATCTGTATCGTGAATTTTTTCAATTTATTTTTAATATTTGTTACTATTTAAAATTGATCTGTGAAAAATGTATATGCACTTTTTATTTCTTACCATCACGGGTACATGTTTCAAGTGCCTCGTATAATGGAAATGAAGTAAAAATTAGAAGAAAACAAACCTATATGTGTATACTTTTATAATTTTTATTTTATTTTAACATTTAATATTTTATAAATGTTCTTTTTAATATGTAATTGTTAAAAGAGCTTTCTAAATATCAAATAATAATATATAGATTAAAATATAAAAATTAAAAAACATAAAAAAAAAACTGAATGATTACGTTAATACAAAGAGAAAAGTGTTCAATCCATAATTTAAATGTAAATATATATATCACATTTTATTATATTATACATATATGAGATTTGTCATATGTAACGCACATTCACAAAAATTCATTTGTAAGAATTCAAAAGAACCTAAATAAATTGTTTGTTCAATGAAATTGAAGTGCAGTTCATGAACGATATTGTGGTGCACTCGATGACACTTTTTCTAATTTTTCAAAATGTTTTCTCGCATTTCTTATGTTTATCAGCGTTGCTTCTGATGGTATAGCCGATTCCGACATGACTACCATCACATAAGTGTTACTAGTGAAACCATCGATGAACGCAGCAAAGGCACTATTTCGAACCTAAAAAGACAGAGTATTAAATATCTAAAAATATTTTATTATTTACTTTTGTTGTGAATGTAAAATGATACCTCCATGCTTTGAAATTGAGCAGCCAATTTTGAACAGGAAAGTTTGAATTGTTTAATTATGTTAGAGACTTTTTCAAAACGATGACCATCTTTATGGGGCTTGCGTTGACAGTGCGATATAACCAAGAAAGTTGCTCTTTCGAACAGTAAGACTTCGTCGGCGTCAACTATGTTGGCGAATTGGTAAAGAGAATTTTCCAACGCTTTTACATTCGGAATTAACATGTATACTATACTGGACCATGCCCTAAAATTAGAAGTTGTGGATGTCACCGAAGAAATTTTTACAGTAAAATCAAGAGAATATACAAACTTGTAGAGTGTTTCGTCCCAAATACTAGTTCTAAATGCTGTACACTCTAACGGTTTAGATAATCTTTTCAGGTCTTCTTCTCTTTCCTTGAATATTAAGTCTCGCTGATCTTCGGCGACCAAATCCATCTTGTGAATGAGACAAAATATGCGAGCTTTCGGCGAATTCTGAGAAAATTTATAATTTCGTGAGATAAGGTTTGATATTGGGAAGATCAAAAAATAATATTCAATCTCGAGAAGATTTTACGTGAAGTATTGCTTCTAAACAAGATTGATAGTAATGGATGTCTTTATCTAACTCTCTGCTTTCGACGTCGAAAACATAAATCAGCACTTCGACATTCCTGAATATGTTGTCACGCTGCGACGTGAAGTAGTTTTCCATGAAGGCTTCCTGACCGCCACAATCCCATAAATTCAAGACTAAATTTCCTAAAAATCTCACGTGCGAGTGTTCCACGTCGACTGAAAAATTTCAAAGACGATCTTTACAAATGTACAAAATCGGAGAGCGACCGATCTACTTTGTTATGGCCAGGTTTTTTTAGATGGGGGGCCAAAAGATATATTTTTATATGTATGGTATGCATACACGCTATTGTTTTTCATTTGAAATATACAAACTTAAGGTGTGCAAAGAATTTATTCAGATATATCAATGACGTGTAAATCAATCATCATTAACCACATAACTACAGTAAACCCCCTATAACGTCAAGGTAGGTTCGACGTTATATGTGGGAATTTAGGGAAATCAATAAATGACAACGATAAACATTTTCATTTTTCTTTTTTTTAGACATTTTTACACGTTAATTGTTTGTTTCAAATACATTTGAAAAAAATGACGTTATAGGTGGGATATCGCAGATGTTATGGGGGGGGGGGGCTTGCTGTATTTGCTAGTCCCGTAAATAACGTCATTTTCATAATGATCGTATTATTTATATTTTTTGCCCGTGCACAAAATATTAATAATCATTCTTTCGATGTAAATAAAAATTGTCTCATATTTAAAAAAAAGGTGCCGGAACATTGTTCCAGCTCAGAAAAAAGCGCCGGAATATTGTTCCGGCTCCACTACATCACTGGTTATAGAGGGGTTTACTGTAATTTCAAAATAGTGTAGATCGCGCTTTACACTGGATACAAATCCACCCGATTTGACAGTTGGCGATTTGTACGTCTAAAGTATCAAAATTTGTGATTATTTTTTAGATTTAGTAGAAGCTAGATCTCCGTGATCTTTCGCTGGCTACTCACTCGTGGCTCCGAGTCTTCTCGTATCTCGCGCGATATAATTGGCGAATATGATGGATCTCATGCTCGTCTTCCCCGAACCGCTCTTCCCCATTAGCAACACCTGCAAAAGCGCACAAAAAGTCAAAATCGCTTTCGTTTACAATTCAGAACACGAAAACAATCACGAAACCAACCTTTTTCTTCATATTTAATACGAGCAAACTGACAAAACTTGTAATTAGAAAACGTCCGTCGCTATTGACGTGAAACGTCAGCCTCAGCTGCGACTAGGGTTGCCAACTTTTTCTGGAACAATTCCGGGACAAATTGCTTAAAATCATGGCCGTAACCTAGGGGGAGGGGCATGAGCACCCTGGCCCCCCTGAATTTCAATAATAATAACAAATTATATGATTTATATTGAAATATAACACTCGACAATTGAGAATATTTTCATTGCTTTCAATCGCTTAAATATATAAAAATTTGTGCTTCGGCCCTCCCCTCTAAAAAAATCCTGGCTACGGCTTTTCTCAAAACTGAACATCATTCAAATTTTGCACACGCTTCACTATCAAGTCGTATTTGCAACTCTTGACCTAATCTAATTATTATTTTTTAAATTTCCGGAACAATTTAGCATTCATCCGGGATACGGGACGGCGATTCCAGTTCCGGTACAATCCCGGCCGATCCGGCACAGTTGGCAACCGTAGCCGCGACGCAGGGCCGCCACCCGAACTTCCATCGGTGCGATTATCGCTTTCGAACATCGACAACGCACAAACAACAACAGAAATTATTCAGTTCAAATCGCGAAAGCGCGCGCCGATTTCGAAAACGCGCAAACCAAAAGCGCACAATCGAAAATGTCAAGTCGCCAAGTGCGAACTCGACGCCGGCGCTATTTTTAGACCGGCGCTAACGTGCGAGTTTTCCGCGTGTCGTTTTCTCTTTCCCGCCGCCGGCTCGCGGAGAATCGAAAAGGGAGCACGCTGGGGCTATCTTTGGCCTCTTTGTGGCGGCGGCTGGTCGTCGGTCGGTCGCCGGTCGTCGGTCGCCTGTCGTCGGTCGTCGGTCGTCCGTCGGTCGTCGGTCATGTCGACGGACGCGCAGCCTCGTCGCCGCAAGGAGAAGCGCCGCAAGAAAGGTAAAAACGAGCCCGGATCGTATTGTTCCGCAGCGACATAACCTAGTCGCACGTAAAGCGAACTTCGTGGTGCAGGCTCGCCAACTTTTCAAATTTTCAAATTTTCAAATTTTGGTTCTTGCGGCTCTCGCCCTCCGTATTCGACCGTGTACAAAGCGTTTTGATCGAATTCAACTTTTTGATAAGCTTAAAATCTTGTACTCGGGGTGCGTAAGTTATTTATTTTCAAATTTGTATTTTCGCAGATAAAAGTGCGTTGTAGGTGCTTAAATTATACATTAGGTGTCTTTCGTTAAACACAGTGAATAAGTTCCGCTAGATCGCTGTATAAAACGAAATTGTGTTAAACAAGTCATATTAATGTATGGTATCGGTTTTTTTTTAGAAAAAATTACAAAATACAGTAATCCCCATTAACATAATTTTTTTGAAATGCATTTGAATTCAAATTTTTTAATTTTTTTTCAAATATATTTGAAGAAAACCAATCAACTCTTAAAAATATCCAAAAAAAAGACAATTGAAAATGTTTCATTTATTGATTTCCTAAATTCCCCCCTATAACGTCGAACCTATTTTGACGTTATAGGGGAGATTACTGTACTTTGTACATTATGAGTCCGCAAATTAGATTTCTTAATGAATTTCGCTCGCAGTTTGTACATGTGCATGTGTGACACTTTTTACAAATCAGATTTTGTAAATTTGCGCACAATAACAGTTCAAACGATTAAAGGTGCTCCTGTACAATATGTAAAACTCGGAACTCATTAAGATATGATTAAAAGTTGATAAATATAAGCCTCAATCTGTGGTTTCTAAAGAAACTTAAGTTTCGCACTTATAATGCACGAATTACTCACGAAATATGTTAACAATTTCAATTTAAGCACTTATAATGCACAAATTACTCGTGAACTTTATTAACAATTTCAATTTATCCACTAATAATGCATTTTAATTCAATTTATACCGCCAATATGTTAATATTTAATTCACAAACCCAAAGTATAAGATTGCCATTAAACCTTTTACTAATCAAATTCAACTATGAGAAATTATCGAAATTTCATTGAAATGAAATAAAATTTATTCTTCAATTTGACTTCGATTATCTCATTGTCAACTGGTGATTTTTAAACATACATCTGAAAACATATACCTAACGTTTCTTTGAAATCATAAAAAAATGGAAAAATGAATAAAAAAGTTTGCATTGGTCGAATTCGATATGTAAAAAGTTAAATATGAAACTTAAAAGGTTGGATTTGATTTAAAAAAAAGTTGAATTTGATTTAAAGAAAAGTTGAATTCGATTTGTATAAGGTTGAATTTGGAGCGTAAAAGCTGTATCGAACGCGTGTTATATGTATTGTGCAGAAACCTCGAGCGGAGATCGAACCAGAGCGGAAGCCGAATACATCGCTAGAAAATTTAGTGTGGCAGGTACTCGGACGATGACACGATAGTGTGAAGTTTTTGTATTGTTTTGAACGTTTCCCTGCATATTTGTGTACCCTACCTTCACCCTCACCCCACATCTCACTTTCAAAAGTAGCAACCGTGAGACCGACTTTGCTATGTTCACAATTTCAGATGATTCAGACGAAGGAAATTCTCCGGCGCCGCCGAAATCCCCACCTCGTCGCTCTTCTCCCGCCTTCGGAGAAGGGGATTCCATCATCCATGTCGATCACGACCACGGAACTGGAGGCCACTGGTGTGCCAAGATCATATTTTTCGTGCTCTTGGCAGCGCTTATGGTTTTGATAGGTTTGATCATAGTCGAAAATCGAGGATTGACCGATTGTAAGTTTCAAAATGGAATATTTCATATTTGTATGTGACAATCTTATTGAGAGTTTCGATTTAGTGGACGCTCCCGTGACCGAGTCGAGGTTTGCTCAAATTTTTGACGGCTGGGTAGACGAAGGACCCGTTCATGATGATCATCACGATGAGCACACTCTAGAATTAAAGCATCATGTAAGTCATATAATTTGTTTTTTATGAAAATTTTCTTTTTACTTCATTATTCGCCTTAAAGCGATTTAGTTTTTACACATTGCGTAGTAAAAGAATGGATTAATTAAGTATTGTAAATGTATTTAATATCTGAGTATTAAATTAATCAATACCACGATAGGATGATGATCACGATGATGAAGGTGATGATGAAAATGGTCATGATGAAGAAATTGAAGATATTGAAAGCGATGTAGAAGATGGTGAACATGATGATGCTGCTCACGATGATGATGATGATCATGATAATGACGATGATCATGATAATGACGATGATCATGATAATGATGAAGGTATAGACGATCATGATGGCGATGAGATTCAAGAAAATAGTGCAGAAGTGAGTCAAGAAATAGATGAAGGTAACGATGATGATGATGATGATAACAGCATTGAACAAGACACTGACAATGTAGTTAACGATGATGATGATGATCATGATGACGAAGATGACGACAATAATGATGATGATGATGATGACGACGATGATGATGATGAAAACAACAATGATGATAATGAAGACAATGTTAATTCAATCGAAGAAGAAGAAGAAGAAAATTTAAGCACTGAAATAAATGAAGACCATAGTAAATATGACGATGAAAATTATAATGGTGCTGAGGAAGACGATGATGACGATTACATAAATATATATCGCGATCAAGCCAACGAAGATAATGGTAGTGATGAAAAACATGCTGCTAATCAAGAAAGCACTGAAGATATTTTGAATTTTAGTAATGAAGATGATATTGAAGATACATCAAAAGATATACCATTCGAAGAGGTTTGGACATACTTGAAAATTGTGTGGAAGATTGTTTTTTTTTTGTTTAACACGTGTGTTGCATTTTAAAAATCTTTTTCTTTCAGAACATTTTATTTTGATTCCATATTAATATTATTATCACATAATTCAATTTTTTCATCGGTACATTATGTTTTAAATATAAACTGATTGTCCTCTACTCTTATTGTACAATCATAATCAACTCTTTATCTGAGTTATAATTTTATAAAAAAGTTATAACTCTTCATATTAACAAGATTTAATTACAGAGAGTAATTAGATGTATTTGAATTGTCCGTGTCTATAGTAGAAATTATAGGAACTGAGGACTACAGTTTTTTTTTTATTTCAGTAAAATAAATAATGGTGCTATTTGAATTTTAACCTGTGTAGTTTTTCTTTTATAATGTTGATAAAAAAGCATGTTTTTATTTCTGCTCAAGTTTAAGCATTGTATTGTGTAATGCATTATTATGTAATTTAATGGAAATTTTTTTTTTAGGTTGATTCTTTCGAAGAAGATGTCGTTGACAATACGGCTGGAGAAGAAGAACTTTTAGCAGCCAAAAAAGCTGAAAAATTAGCACAAGAACAAGAAGAAAATAATAATAATAGTAAGGCTTTTTCATTATATACTTTGTTTTTTAGCAAACATATTGGTGGGTCAATTTTTCATTTGTATTTATGTATTTTTTTTATATAAAAATAAATATATTATATTTACAAATTTGCAGCTATTTACATTAATATTACTTGTAGTCATATTTTTTTTATTGTCGGCATATATTGTATATGTATTATTCATGTAATAAGCGGTAATTTGTATGTTAGGCCACGAGTTATATTCTGCAAGTTGATAATGCCGTGTTTTACAGTGGGCATGAGAGTTACCGTGGGGGTGGCGCTTGTATTGGTGACCTACTGCGTTCTCGCCAGAAAGTGGCGTAATGGTCGGTACCACATTTCGTGCATGGCCTACCCACTGTTGCATGCACTCATAATTTTTTATCATGTACCTCAAATATTTTAGTTTTTCATTAAGTATGTTTTTTTTTTTAAATGCAGCTTCTGTTCATTGTTTAAAAAAAATCTTATTTTGGCTTCTATGAAATATACATAGCCTATCCTTACTAAAAGGCATCTCGTACTGCTCGTGGCCTAACTAACATACTCACGTTTTCAAACTAATGTTTTAAGCTTTTGTTGTAAAAGATGCTCTCATCTTGCATTATTTTTTCTATATGTGTATGCTATTTGAATAGGCAATAATTGTATTCAGTCTTGTTTATTTATATTTTTGTACGAATACTATTAAAAAAAATCTTTACCTATTACTATTGCTAACTAATCATCATTATAGTTAATTTTATATAAATTGTAATTTTTAAATATCTATATTTGAAATTGTAAAATGTTCAATTTTAAAAAAACTAGCAAATGAAGATGATGATTCTGAAGAATTACCGACAGACAGAAGAATGACATTGTTACCAGATGATGTTCAAGGTATGCATCCTGAACTGAAAAGTTTTTTTACGTTTTAAATAAGTAATTGATATTCATTGCATATTTAATTTTTGTTTTTAAATACTTATGGCAAAATGATTTCTTTACATTTCCCAAAACTTTTTTTATAAATTTCATAAATTATTAATGAGGCAATACAAAATTTATTCACAAAATAGCAATTACTCTATTATTTAATTAATTTTCAGATAATGATACTGAGGAAAATGAAATAGAAGAGGAAATTGTACAATCTACCACATCTACAAGTCAAAAATCTCAATCTCGCGTTTATGACGATGAAAAGGTTTCGTAATATTTTATTTTAAATCTTATATAGCTATATTTTTGTCTTTAACGAATAATTATTTCCAGGAAAATATTGAAAAAATCGCAGAGTTGCCAAAATTAAATCCTCAAACTAAAGAAACCATGGAAAAGGTTTTAGCTACAAATCAGAAAGAAAACGAAGATGAAATTGAAAATGCTGAAGAGGAAGATGAAGAAGAAATTGAATATGAGGAAGAAGAAGAAGAACCTTTGGTAAAAAATGTCAACACGACATTACAAGATAGTTCCAAACCTGAATATGAAGAAGTTGAAGAAGAAGAAGAAGAATTGATTGACGATGAGTTAGACGAAGAGGTCGTTGAAGAAGAAGAAGAGGAGGATGAGGAGGAAGAAATTTCAGAAGAGTTGGATGATTCCGAATTAATGAAAAAACTTGAAGAAAAGTATGGAAAACTACCAGATTATGAAGATGAAGCAGAAGGAAATAGCGATGAAGAAAAACCTGTTGTTCCTGCTAGGAAACGTATTTAATTATATACATATATGTTTTTTTTTTCATTTATATATTTGCCCACCAATATGTGTGTTTAGAATTTTAAATGAACCAAAGGATTATTTTTATAAATAATATGTAATTTATTTTGTTTATATCCAGGCCCTAAACCTACTGGTGGGAATTCAATAGAAGAAGATAATTGGAGTGTAGATTCAAATGATGATTGGAAACTCCAACTCGACCTAGCTCAAGCAGAAATGGATGAGGTATAAAACCATATCTTAAAAAAATCCTCTATGAATTTTGAGGGATTTAATTTGAGACCATTGATTATTATATTCACATTAGGTAAAAAAAACATTATATCAATAATTATATGTTCTTTCTCGCAGGGTCTCTTTGATTAATCCATTTTAAATCCAAATTTAACCCATTTTTACATAGCTTTAGATAGTTGAAATTTTTGCCTAACTGATGTATGGTCGTTGCAACAAATGCATTTACAAATGATGTTTGTATGAATTATTATATTTTATGAACAAATTGTTTGCACCCACAAAAAACAATCTGTTCATAACATGTATGCGTGCATTTAGTTTTTATTTTTCACGGCGTGCTCATATTATTAAAATATGCTTTAAAAGACATTTTTTTTTATGAAATTCGTTTTGTTTTTATTGTTAAAAATAACAATTACCAAATTATTAATTTTAATTAATATTTATAATCGTTAATTGTTAATCGTGTAATATTATTTGACTTTGATGTTTGATTTTTTTTAACAAATTAATTATTTTAGATTAGTTGGTTTTTTTTTTTAATTATTAACAAGTGTGTGTGGCTACTAGTGACCCCATCCTTGATCCTTCTTAGGGAAAAATAGAAGATGCCTTCAGACATTTCACTTCTTTATCATTGACAAACCCTCTGTGTTGGCGAGCAAAACTAGGACGTGCAAAATCTCTGGACCTTCTAGCTGAAATGAAAAGAAATAATAATATTCTTGATTCAGCTATATCAGCTTATAGAGAAGTTCTCAACATGACAATAAGTCAAAAAGAATTTATTGCAGTCGCTGAAAGGATCATCGATCGCCTTAGATTTAGAGGTTAGCTAAATTTTTTCCTCCAGAAATTAGCAATTTAGTATTTCTATTGTTTGCTTATAAACGTGATTATTATTTAAAGGAAAACATGTGGATGCTGTAAATATTCATAATAAATTAATAGAAAAATTCCCACTGGATCCAAAATATAGAAATCAACTGGCCATAACTTATTTAATGGTGAATAAGTAGGTAGTAAAATTCTTTCTATAGTTGGATTTGTGTAATACATACGTTATTATGCTATGTTTTTTTTTCATTTTTCATCTTCTTTTCAGAGTTGATCTTGCTAGGAACATCTTAAAGAAAACGTTGAGCATATGGCCTGCAAACGGTGTTGCCTTGGTCCATTACGGTTTTATTCTTAAAACTATTGATAACAATTTAGAAGAAGGTGTATTGCACATGCAAAAAGGAATTGACACACAAGAAAATGGTACACTGGAAGGTAGATTCTTATATCATCTTGGAGATGCCTTAGCACGATTAGGCCGACAAGATGAAGCTTCGAAGGTTTATATTTTTTTTTATATATGTGTAATATGTTATTCGTTTATAATAGAATTGTGTCTTTACTTGAATAGATTTACCAACTGGGAGCTAGTAATAAAGTATTCCTATCTGAAGAACAACGTTCACTTTACAATGTTGACAGATTAACAGGAAGACCTTGGTGGCGACAAGACCAAACTCCTTATGTTAAATTCTTCAAGTCATTAGAAAGAAATTGGGAAACAATAGCCAAAGAAGCTAGTGAAATTCAGTCTCATTTCAAATTAGAACAAGAAAATCTAAAAGATACCGGTCATTGGTCTCAGTACGAACTGTTTTTTAGAGGTAAATCATTTTTAAATAACTAACCCTGAAACTTTGTTTTAATATTTTTTTTATTTAGGAGTTGAAATTAAAAGCCATTGCGCTAAATGTCCTGTAACATGTAAAATCGCGCGTAGCGAACCTGCTGCATACGGCTGTAGAAGAGGACAAATCAAATTTAGCGCTATGACTCCAGGAACTCACGTTTATGCACATACAGGTCCCACAAATTGTCGTCTTAGAGCTCATCTTGGTTTACATGGGACGAAAGATACCTATCTAAGAGTAGGCAAGGAAATTAGGTATTTAATTTTATTCCTCTAAATATCCGTGAGCCGATATATCAATTTTGAGCAAATTTAACAAAAAAATTATAAATATCCAATGATTTCAGATCATGGAATGAAGGAAAAATTTTAATTTTTGATGATAGTTTTGAACATGAAGTGTGGCATAATGGATCTTCTCTAAGGATTGTTTTGATTGTTGATTTATGGCATCCAGAACTCACAAAAGAAGAAAAGCTCTCTTTACCAGCAATATGAAATTAAGTTGGTTCTCAAAAAAGTAAAAGATAAAATGTCATTTAAATGATATTTATTTTGACATGTAATTTGTAAATAAATATTTTTTTACCATTTATAAAATGTATTTTTTTTTTGTGTCTGCTAGTTTATTGTCATATAAAACCTTGATAATATTAAATTCAAATAGAGATAATAAAAAAAATCGAATTAATTGCATATATGCATGATTATTATAATAATGCACAAAATCTATATTTACGTTTACCATTCAGTAAGTCTTACAATTAGCAGTTAGACTCTAACTGTTAGAGTGTTAACTCACTCTTCATGTACAAGTCACATTTTTAATATTATAACAGATCACTATCAATAAAAATTATGCTCTTATAAACACTTCAATTCGATGAATTATAATATTTGAATATGCACTTAATTCATACAAATTCTTTTGTGAAGATTAGAAATACATTTTTTTTTTACTCAAAATTGTTTATTTAAAACTTTTTTCAGTACTATTGTGTCATAAAACATTGTCATAGTTCAAAGAATGTTTTTTTAGATATATGTACATATTTGTGTGTTGTGCATATGTATACACATGATTGTTCAGATACATCTAAATTTATTTGGAATGCTTTGGCTGGGATATTAACATAAGTCAAGAAAAAATGTTTTGATTTAAATTTTTTATCCCTAGTAAGTAACAGATGTCTTTTATGACAAATAATAAAAATTTGTATATAGTAAATTTCGTAAATTCATCTAAAAATTGGACAGCTAATAATACTTTTTACATTTTTAAACAAAACAAAAAAAAATTATTTGTTCAATTGCTGTACAACCATAAGAAAATATCAATATTATAATATGCGAGATCAGTGCTGATAAATTACAATATTAATCAGCACATTGGACCCAATTTATATACTTAACATGGATCAACCACGCAAAACTCCAAAACTTAACAAATCCAAGTAACTGCAAAATATCACAATTTAGTGAAAAGACTTTGTTAAAGCCATTTAGATCTAAGTATTAAATGATATAATTATCCTGAAATTGAAAAAATTTTTGCCCATGTTATTTTTAAAATACCCTGTATCCTAATTGATCCTTACACTTTGAATATTTATCAGAGGTAGCAAAAATTTGTTGCAATTGTTGATTATCACATTTCAATTCCAAATACAGTTAATTGATCCATCATAAAATCCACTAATTTTCCTGCCATATCATTGGTCATGTGTGAGCGAATTTTTTCCTTTCAATATTTTAAAGCTACAATATCATATTTTGAATGAAACAAAAAAATTTGCTCACCAAATATTTTCAATAATTATTGCTAATTACTAAGTATTTGAATAAAATTAACGACAAATTATAAACAATAATTATTTTCATACAATTAAACCACTAACAATAAAATATTGTATCATTACATCAAAATAGAAGTATCACTGTAATTCAATTCAAAATCATAAATAAAATAAAACCCCTGAATATTAGCGTTCAGCCGCATATAAAGGGTTAAGTAAAGTTTTATTATCATATTTTTCATATTCAAATATAAAACGATGAATTCACAAAAGGCTCTCTGCCAAAATTATGTTTGTCTAATCAATATCGATTTTCACACCGATATAAATGTTTCCAGTCTAAAACGCAACGATCACATAACAGTTTCGGTATCAGGAGAATGTGAATAATGTACGCCTTGATGTAAATGGTAAGCTGGCGGCCCACTGTTGAAAAACGTATTCTGACCCCCTTGCGCTCTGTAAGGAATACTCGGAGGTATAGGATCCGGTATGCTTCTCTTCAGAGGAACTTGCGGAGTCGCTTCGGCAGGAAGCGGCGAAGGACTGGAATTAGAATGGGGATGGCAGTTATCCATATGGTAACTGGCTTCCGGAAATATCCCGTTGTCCGTGTGTAAACTGATGGGCCGAGCAGCGTGAAAATTTGAATAACTCGATCGAACCGATGCTGGTCTGTTATTATATAAATCCTCATCATTGTATGAGTCATTAAGAGAGTGTTGGCTGGACTGACGATACGTTGGATTTGTGTGTCCTATGTTCGAATGATGAACGTTTCGGCGTTGCGATGAGCGACGAGAAGATCGCCGTGTCGAATGTCGCGATGACACTGATCTTCTTTTCACCCTGCGCGGCGTCATAGGTTTTGCTGCTGACTCTATGCGCAATTCTGCTGGCCGAGTAAATTCGACTGAATAAAGGGATTGATTTCCAGTTGATTTTCTTGCTAAAAAGATAATTATAAAATTAATATTTTTTTTAATTTTTCATTGATCTCTACTAGGGATCCCAAATATTCGCAAAATCAATTATTCGGATATCGAATATGAAATTGGCAAAATATTTGGATAATCGAATATCTGAATATATAATTTAATAGATATTTGTTTACTATTTTCATGAAATAAAAAGGGATGTTTATAAAAAAAGGAATAAAAATAAAATATTATTTTTTGTCTCGACATAGGGTTGTTTTTTGATCTCTTTGCGTGCATCTCCATTGTTATCTAATTCGTCACGTATCCTAAGCAAAATATCAAAAAGTTCTGAAAGTCGAGGTATCATCATCATAACTATAAAGAGGATTTTATTACCAAGGAACTTTCTAAATTATGTACTTAACGAAAGCACGAATGTATTCGAATATTGGATTATCGGATATTCGATTGGGACCCCTAATCCCCATCCCTGGTCTATACAAATCACTTACCATGGATATCATCAGCTTTCGAAAGATTAGAGGCATGATAAAAACCCAATGTTATTCCTAAAAATCCAAATATACATTGCAGAGCGGCATGCAAAGATTCGATATATGCAAAATGCATGACACAACCCTCTATTTTGTCGGGCCTCGACCAAGAATCGTCAACCCATCGGACTACTCGGCAGCCCCAACCGTTCACCTCCCACCAACTGACACTTTCTGTTCCGAGTGCCAACAATCCATTATTCTGAAATTAAAATTTGAAACATGATAACAAAAATTAACATACTTCAATGAATTATAATAGATTAATACTTACTCTATCGAGAATACCAACGTTTAAATAATAACAAATTATAAAAATATTCCATGCTAGCCATAGTATATTCCATATAGCGTACTGAAAGAAAGTGCATCAGATATTTGAATATTTTATTAAGGTTTAGATATGTTTTTCGATAAATGAACTTACAGAATAAATATATACAGCGACAGATTGAAAAGTTCCAAAAAATCCAAATATAATAAAAAGTATATTGAGAAAGTTGGCTAGTATTGGTGCCCACATGAACCCTAAAAAATCAAATACTTGTCTTTCTACCGTAGATATCTGAAAAAAATTGTGTATCATGAAAATGCATACAATAAAACATGTTAAAATTCATTTGGTAAACTTTCGATTACAAATTTATAAACATTTTATATTTATATCAATATGGTGTGTACTCGTATTAAAAAAATATTTTAAAACAAGAACTAGGAATCTACTTCTATTCAAGACAACAGTAATTTTCCCTTTATTAATATACATATACGATAAGGTAAACACCCGAACTTTCAAAGAATCTTGAAAAGACCTTATCTTGCAGTGAACGCTTAACAGGTCGTTAAGCCTTATAGCAATGATTATACTCATACTTTTCGCAACTATTCGAAAAACTCATAAGGGTCAAATGTATGCTTCATAACTTGACTACACACAGACATATAACGAAAACGTGATACCGATAATAATACGTGAGACCGAAAGTTAGTGTACATTTAATATACTCGTAATTAGAATAAAAAGAAAGAACGTATTGTGTACATACCAGATGTAGGGCGCAAAGCACTAGAACGGCGCGTCGCGTCATCGTGGATTCTATTCCGATTCCATTCGAGCCGAGCTGAAGAAACTGAGGAGTCAGCTGAGGGGCTGCACCTGCACCTGCGCTTGCGCCCCTTAGCTCTCCTAACACTACCCATAAGTCATACGATTGTCATTCGTTTGCCCGTTAATTTGACTGGCGACTTGGCGAGTTTACGAACACGCTCGACTGGCCAGTATATCAACGACGACGCACACCTCTCAACACCTCACATGCTGACCATTCACTTTTGGGTCTTAATTTTGTTTGATATCGAATCGATTTGTTTTTGAATGTGTATCGTGTTGTAATTTATATACATCCTATGTTTATACCACTTTTGTATTTTTATTCAAATGGATATGCATTTACAGGGTTGTACGTTGGCTTCAAAATTTATCGACTCCGAAATTGACTTTTGATTATATTGTTAGTTTAGACTCCGGCTTGAGCGATTTTATTGTCGGTAAGATCAAATTTTTTGCTAGGTAAAGTTCGAAATGTAGCCTTCTCTAGAAATATAGTTCAAAGCTCAAACGATTTTTTTATAATAATTCTAATATTATAGATAGGTATTTTAAATTACAATTTTAAGATGTAAATTTACTCAGAATACTATGGTTAATTTTTTGGTTTCTTATAAAGAAAAATATTTATTATGAAATTTATTTGGAACAATTTAAATGTGCATTAAACTTGAGCATTAAATACAATAAGTGTGCATTAAAAAAAATTATGAGTACATTTTGCACGAGCATTAAAACGTGTGTATTAGAATAAATATATGTATTTTAAAACGAATAAACGTACATTAGAACACGATGAAATACCAAACGCCCGACCATTATTCACAACTTTCATAATATAATCGATTCGCAATAAACCAAATTCAAACAAAATCAACATTGATTAAAAAATGAATCAAATTGTTAAAATTTAGTTGACAGTTGCCTGTAAAGATTGACTTTATTCTGGTAACGTTGTCATCTATTTGTTATTTGAATGCACGAACTACGGAAAGCTCCAACCGAAAATTCTCCTCCTCCCACGAATTTTGGGGGGGCGGGGGGCGGTGCGC
>JAOXNN020000027.1:6415724-6447982 GCA_028571205.2 Hydropsyche betteni | reverse complement strand
AAATCAAAACCGACACGACACATCCACATTCTACAACCAACATCACAATCATACACGATCCCGGTCAATAAATTAACCATTATGCGATATGTTGAACAAATATTATATATGATACATATTTAAATATAATACACTAAAACCCCGCTTTTACGTTTTTAAGAGACTTTCGAAAAAACGTAATTAGAGGGAAACCATAGATTGAAGGTTTCAAATATTTAAGAAAAGTCTAAAATTATTTCGTATATTGAAATAAATAACGAATTTTTCTGAAAAATAAAGCATTTAGCACATATTTTTTAGTTTATATAAACTCTTTCGATGATATAAATAGATTCGAACTTTCGATCACATTGCAACTGCAAGATCAGAAAACCGTTTGAATCGGTGTGAATAAAATTAAAAAAAAAAACTGAAAAATTACGAATTAACAAATACCTATAAGCAACAAGCTACCGATCGTTCAACCACCGCGAATTTAATTTAATATTTACACGAAATTAATCGAATTTAAAATATTTCAGACTTGAATTGAGGGAAACAAAAACTTAAAAGCGCGTATCCAAGGTACTGTTGTAAAATGAAACGGGACTGATTGTGAACAGCGGAAAAGTGTGAATTCTGCACACGTAAAAGCGGCGTTTCGCTATACGATATATAATATATGGTATTTTTTTCTCAGTCAGGCACGTATAATATTTCGATAACGGATGTGTAATGGAAGATTTGTGGATTTTCACTGAGAACCAAGGCTTTCGTAATGTGTTTAACTTTCGTTCGTGACCCGCTCGCCATACTGCTACCAAAACGCTCAGTCTAGTCGGTTTATCAAAGCACTCAGCACGCATCCGCAGACATCTCTATTACAAATAATACCATTAAATTAACTTCTTTCTAACCACACATCGTAATATAAGATCGTTTGTGATCTTCACTAAATCGATAACACATATATTGTAGAAAACGTCTCATATTATCGGTGAAATCAAACGCGGTTCAACGTTAACCGCGACACGGTTACGCATCGCCGGTCGCGTTCAAGTACTTGAATATGTATTCTTTGACGATTGCTCGGACATTTCGACGATGTTTTACCATATCGACAGTTCAAAAATCGTCGGCAGCTACGCATATTATTCTCGATCCCAATTTTGATCATGTTAACAAAGAAGACGACGTAGAATGGAATTCCGCCCTGCCGTACAGTCAAGTACCCGGATTGAAGGCGATTCCGCTATTGGGAAATAACTGGAGGTTTCTTCCGTTTGTGGGTCAGTGACATTTTTATTCATATGAAAATTTCACAAAAGTTAGAAGAAAACGTGTTTTCTTATTTAGTCATCACACGTAATTGAAATCGCACAATGTTGTTGGTTTTTTTTAAATTGTTAATCATTTTTTTTATTCAATACTTTAAAAACATAATATTTTATTTGTATCGTGTAATATTTTTTGTATTGTTGATACAAATATAAGCTATGAAATGGTATCAGTCAGAAAATAATGATGATTTGCTCGAATGAAACATTTTGTGATAGAATATAGTTCACTTCTGTATGAGGCGAAAGTTTACTAGCGAAAAAGATACAGAAACATCATCATCATTAGCACGCAATGTGAACGTACGTATACAGTAAGTTCTCGAGTTACGCGAATTCGACTTACGTTAATTCATACTTACGCGGTTTTGAAAAAATCGTTATTTATTTAATTAATTAATCATTATTTTTTTATTTATTTGCGTTTTGTTTCTGTGGTGTTTGTATGACTTTCCTCATACGTATTATGATTCATTCAATAGGGAAAAAGTGATAGTTCAAGCCGCGTAATTTTTCAACTTGTACGGTAGTCTCAAACGGGATGTACAATGGTATAATAAAAATGTGAAAAAATAAATTTTCAATGTAAATCTGCATCTAAATGATTTTATACTCATTTATTTTTTTCCTCGCCAATCAGTTTTTCTCTATGGATAGAACGACGAACTGAGTGAACCCCAAAATTTCGACAAAGTTTGAGATGACAGTTATGAGGGTAAATAACAAAAATAACTGAGAATATGCTTTGTTTATCGATTTGGTCGCGCGTATGATATCATCGAGTCCGGATATTATTAAAAGAAAATTTGTAAAATGCTCGAGAACGATCATAAATTAACTTTTTAAGTCGAGAATTTACTGTACTCGTAACGAGAAACGAAATTTTCTTCGAGTACGCAAACGTTAGTGGCGAATGTTTGCCAAAGTGAAACTACAAGTCACAAGATCATATAAATATAATATAATAATATATTAGTCAATAAACATTAAAATTACATGCACATCGGAATGAATCCGCATAGAAAGTTTTCGTTTGTTTAGGAACATACTCGACGACGATTGAATCACTAATTCAAAGCAAACGTCGACATAACCGCTTACGAAATAATGCTAGGCGAATGCTCTATTGAACTTGATTTTGATTACGTTTTATTTATGATGCTGCATTTCTTTTGAAGGTGACTTCGAAGTGGAGCACATCGACAAAGTATGCAAGCGACTTTACCTCGAATACGGGCCTTGTGTCAAAATCGATAAGTTGATGGGCAGACCAGACATGTTGTTCGTCTTCGATCCAAATATCATTGAAAAAGTGTTCAGAAGTGAGGATCAGCTGCCGCACAGGTGTGTGTATAAGGAAAATATGTTAATCGATCATGTTCTCTGATTAATTCAATTAGTATATATGTACTAGTTTTTGCTAATAAACACTTGTACTAAAATTGTAATTCAGATTCGAAAAAAAATTCAACGATTAAAATATTTGAAATTCAAAAATCAACTTGAAGGGTTATTGACCATGAAATTCACTTTCTCTTTTTTTATAATGTAATTACAATTCTATTGGTGAAAATACTAATATAAAATAATAATTTATAGTAAATTAATTATTGAATTTTAACATGTTGATTCGCAGGCCTTCGATGCCATCTCTGAATTACTACAAACATGTATTAAGAAAAGATTTTTTCGGTGAGAATGCTGGCGTAATTGCTGTGTAAGTGAATAATTTCACATTATATTCATACAATATTTATAAAATTGATTTGAATTTTAACAATATTATTAGACACGGTGAAGCTTGGAACAGGTTCAGGTCTAAGGTTCAACAAACAATGCTTCAGCCGAGGACGGCAAAGCTTTACGTTAAACAAATTGAAGAAGCAGCCATTGATTTGGTGGAGAGGTAAATATAATAGATTATTTAAATTCTCAATTTTCAAAGAGTTTATGATTAAAATGTAATGGATTTTTTTTGTTTTCCCGGAAGGTCTCGTCGCATACGGAGCGAAAGTGACGAAATGCCTGATGACTTCTTGAATGAATTGCACAAATGGTCGTTAGAATGTGAGAATTAATAATTTCGTTTTATTTTTGGGTGAAGTTCCATAGTGACATTAGCATACTTACGTCTGCAATATTGTGGAGCTTCACCTTTAATTTTTAACTAATTTACCATCAGTCGTCAATCTATATGAAAGGCTTACTTCATTGACGCGTTAAAAAAAATATATCTGTAAAAAATAACGTTTATATCTTTTGCGTTGGTTTATTATATTGCAATATAAACAGTTTGTTCTAGTTTAATACAGGATTAATAATATGAGGTGCTCGGCATTAAATAGTGCTAAGCGCCAAAATTATGAAATTGAGTTTCTTTTATTTATTTACTACAAAAATTAGTACTTTTACTACAGAAATTAATAAATAATTCCTCATTCTTTCAAAAGATGATAGCACTATGTCAGGTTACTCCTAGTTTTATTTGCATCTAAATGCATGTAAACGGTTTTTGTTTAATATTCCTAAAAGTGACAAATGTCGCTTAGCACTATTTACTGCCGAGCCCCTCATATATCATAGTTTCGTAACATTTGTAACATTTCAACTCAAATTTGTGTAAGAATAGTAGAACGATTTTTTAACAATAAAATATTTCATCACAGTGAAATCGGAGTTTCTCAACTAAAGAGCGAATTTTAAGTTGTATATAAATAAAATATTACACAAAACTAAAACAACCGAGGTCTGTTTTTGTTGCAGCAATAGCGAACGTGGCCTTAGATACGAAATTGGGATGTTTTGAATCTGAAATGTCGGACGATACACAACAATTGATAGACGCCGTTAACGACTTCTTCAAACTGGTACCAGTTTTAGAATTGAAAGTTTCACTATGGAGATTGTTCAGTACGCCTAACTGGAGAAAATATATAAACGCTCTCGATACAATTACACGGTGAGAACATCCACATGCCATTTCGAAAGATAATTAAAATCGGAACAGTTCGAAAATTATGCCAACCTAAAAAATGAAATGCATTGTTTGATATGAGCAATTCAGAAATGTTCCCTTTTTAATTGAAATTTTTTTTTTCGAAAAACTTTTCATTTTGTAATTTATCGATATCACTATATCACTATATAATATAAAATTGTATTCAAAGGATAACAATGCGATACGTCGAAGCAGCGATGAACCGAGACACGAGTCATCAGGACGAACGAGAACTATCAGTCCTTCAACGATTGTTGAGATCGAATAGTGGAGATCCTAGGATTGCCGTAATCATGGCTTTCGATTTATTTTTAGTAGGCATTGACACGGTGAGTGATGCAAATTTTCTGACATCAACACACAAAACGCGTCTTCTTCGTTGTGCAATAAATGACGTTTTAAACTACATCAATTTCATTCGCATATAAATTATTCATTATTTTTGTTTCAAAATTTTTTTATATCTTCACAGTATTTTTTTGTTGAAAAACAGGTTTCGTCCTCACCTATTGATGAATATTTTTTTCGGCCTTTTTTCTTATTATACTAACATATGTTTTATTACAATCTTTCGAAAATTTCTGACAGTGAGTCATTCTATGTTGGAGGATAAATTAATTTAAAATTTTCCTCGTTCATGATTTATTTTTAACTTGAAAAATCTATTTTTTTCCTAGACATCAAACACTGTTGCATCTATAATTTATCAACTATCGCAACATCATGAAGTACAGGAAAAATTATATGAAGAAGTATTAGAATTTTTGCCAAAAAAAGATACTCCATTAACAGCTGCTAAATTGGATAGTATGTCATACTTAAAAGCATGCATAAAAGAAACTCTAAGGTACCAATTATTTTTTTCAAGTAAAATTTTATAATGTATAATAAGAAATTAAAATAATTATCAATTTTCAGAATGTATCCAACTGTGATTGGAAATGGACGTTGTTTAACGAAAAACACTGTTATTAATGGATACCAAATCCCTAAAGGAGTGCGTTTATAAAATTTAACATTTTAAAATATTTCAAACGACATCTGTTTTTACTGATAAAAAATATTCATTGCAGACTCAGGTGATTTTCCAGCACTATGTTGTCAGCAATTTGGACGATTATTTTCCAGATAGCTCCAAATTTATTCCAGAAAGATGGTTGAAAAAGAATTCCTCATTGTCAGATTCATCGAACGCTAATGTAAATGGCAAAAAAAGTTGTGAATATCACGCATTTGCATCTTTGCCGTTCGGATATGGAAAAAGAATGTGTTTGGGAAGAAGATTCGCAGAATTAGAAATTCAAACTGTCATTTGCAAGGTCTATAAAAAATCATGATATAATATATGAAATTTGATATTAATTGTTTTGTATGTTTCAGATGATACAATCATACAAAATAGAATATAATTATCCGAAATTAGATTATTACATACATCCAATGTATACTCCTGATGGCCCATTGAAATTTAACTTAAAAGAAAGATCACCAATTTTTTAAAACTATTATTTATTGTTTATAAAATTTTATAATTGTATGTATTAAATTTAAAAAATAAAGCATTATGTTAAATACATATTTTATTTTTCAATTTTAAATAAATCAATACAATAATAAATTGCACTATAAAATACACATACACATACATATATTATACATATACTTATATTTAATATACATTTTATATATAACTTTTTTAATATCTATATCTATTGCAAAATATTTTATAGGTACATAACTATACATTTGGCTAATCATATAATATAATATGTTTAATACTCAATTCCTTGTATACATAAAATTACATTACATTTATGTTATATGAAAAAAATAGGTAGAATAAAATTTTCATCGTTTGATCATTTTGAATTTCAATTCACCATCTGGGGCATACATGAAAGTGACGGCATACTTGAGGGGCTTGTGGTGAAACTCGAGACGATAAGAGCGGACAAGCTGCAATTGAGCAAAGTTGAATTGGTTAGAAATATACAGAAAAAATGAAAGAAACGACAACAGTTGATAAATAATATAATATAATACTTTAGCTAAAAGTATTTGTATTTCTAAATCAGCGAAACGCCTTCCTAGGCACATACGAGCACCGTGACCGTAGGGCAAAGAGGCGTATGGATGAATTTCCCCTTCAGCTCCTCTCATCCATCGTTCAGGCTTGAAAGCTGAAGCATCTGTTACGTATTCTTCCATATTGCCAGTTACTATAGTGGGAAAAACTGTTTGTACCTGAATACGCAACACACACCATATGAACATCAATATTATATTAAAATAAAAAAGAAATTACTCAATCAACGAAGTTGTATTATATATTATATTTACCCCTTTTGGTATTTTGTAACCGCATATTACTGTATCTTCTTGCAATGTACGACCATTACCAATCACAGTTGAATAAACTCTGTAAGTGACATTAATAAGTATATACATGCATAGTATAATTTTTTGAAACTGTTAATAAACTTAACGATTTTGTGAAATCGTATAAATTTTAACCTCATCCATCAATTTACTGTTGGTTTACCTAAAAACTTCTTTGATGAAGGCTTTCGTATAGAAAAGGTTGTCTAAGTGGCTGGAGTTAATTGGAGTATTCGGATCTGGTAAGACGTTAACCAGTTCTTGATATATCTTTTCTTGTTCTATCGGTCGAGTCGCTAACTGATATAGAATTGAACATACTGCCATCGAAATCTAAAATTAATGTAAATACGATTTGATCGGTTAAATGTTTCAAACCAAAATAGCTATATATGCTTATATACTATTTTATACAAAAATCGACTTTTGATAAAACCGGTTGTTGATTTTGAAATATCCACAAAACCGGCTGAAACCGATCTGATTTTTAATTCTAATCTACTACAAATACATTTGACGAATGGTAAAATAAAATGAATCCCTTCATAATATGAATTGGGTCATATTTTTTGTGTATTTTGTTAAATGTTTTTGTAGGAAAAAGTTTATTTGATCAGAAAATGTATTTATATTTAGAAATAACATTTTCAAAATATCAATAAAGAAATTTTCATATAAAATTAAAATCGGGCTTTTTAGAGCTTTAAACCGGTTGTTGAAATTCAGCCGAAAAGTCTGTTTTTCGAAACTGAAAATCTTAAGTACTGTACCTATGTATAATATATAATTCAAAGTTATAAAATTAACTGAACATAAAATGAAAATTCACATATTAAAAGCTCAAACGCTCATTGTTTTTCCGAGTCTTCATAAGTATTATATTTGAGAAAATAATTTATTTTAATTTATTATTTATCAAATATTACCCAATTTGTCATATAAAATGCTTACGAACCGTATCGATTCCAACCAGTATCAAATCCAATGCCATCACAGATGCGACCTTAGTGTTTTCCTCATCTTTTAAAACTCTTTCCAACAATGATAAATCGTAGTCCGACGTCACATTTTTCTTTTTCAAATTCTCCAAAGCCATATCGATGTATTTAGAAACAATCCTAAAAATTCAACGGCAAATAAAATGAAGAATGAAAAATGTTTATTTTATTTATTAGATTATCACGTACTCGATGAAAAAGTTCATATTATTGACATATCGAGTCCACAGTGGTGTCTTGATATATCTCCAATAAGGGGCTTTTAGTTCCAAAGTGGCTACATTTCTCAATGCATATTTGGCGGCGTCTATGATTTTTTGTGGTTCTGAATCGGCTGTTAGCTTTGGATCTAAGCATCCTAACCTGACGTCTAAAGCAACTCTTCCAATACCTTGAAAAATATTTGATAAATTGCTAAACGATTATTCACCATATTTTTGTAGTTAGCATCGTACAAGGAAATTGTCTTATATAAAAATAGTTACATTCAACAGAATAAAATAAGTCTAATTTTCCTCGAGCGAGTATAAATTTTCCACCTTAAAATAATTTTAGCAATGCGCGTATGTATGATATTATAGTTTCAAAAATTTTGTTGGAATTATGGCAAATATAATACTTTTTTTATACATTTTTACAAAGAAGATTATCGAAAATTATTGAATAAATTTAAAAAATACCACACTTTTTAATTAAAAATGTTATATTATACTCATTACTTACTTTCAAAACACTTTTTTTGTTTTTAAAAATGTTTGTTTCTTTATTTCACATTTTAATCGCATGTTCATTACGATGACCAACGATTTTTCATAAACACCCAGTGAAAAAATCACGGTCGAGAGCGCTTTTTAAACACGCAGCATTTTTCTAAACGTTTGAGTTACAATTGAAAATTTTTGTAAAAAAATATTTGAATTAGGAATCACATGTGTGTGTATATGTAAGAAAAATGCTGTTTTTTAGAATCGAAAACAAATAATGTGGGTTCACAAACCTACATAGAAAATTTTAATCGAGGTCAACGCTCCCTTCACTCTTTTAGTAAAATAACAACAATAGCATGTTTCAGATATAATCAACTGCAATGGAAGTTGTGCAATTACACTACTCAACGAGCTATAAGATGAACAATATAAGTTTACTTACACTCTAATGACCATTTATGTATTTCATTATCAAAATCAGCTGGCATTTCTCCTTTGGAATCTTTCATTTCTACCATCTTCTTAATGAAGTCTATAGTCACATCTTCGATCGGTTCTATATATTTTTTCACAGTTTGAATTTGTAGCACTGGTTTCTGAACTTTTGTCCTGAATAATCTCCATGGTTCACCATGTCTATAGATAAATAAATTTAAAAAAACATTTAGTAATCGAAATGAAATTTTCTGATAATAATTTAATCATATAGCACGTTCTTTTTGTAAACGAGTTTTAAAAAATGAGCGTTCGCGATCTTGTAACACCATTACGAAACCTACATCGACATTTGTAACCAGGTTTTTATTTAATTTCTCGAACGACTCGAAAATGTCTTGACCGTGAGCAGTGAGTTATTTACGGGTTTTTGATAATTTTACAAATTTATATTTTTATCGAATTAATTTAATATATAATTTTGATCGAATTTAAAATTACAGACTGAAGATTATTATATTGTATTAAAGTTGCTTCATTGAGAAACTATCAAGCGTGACATACATACGTTAGTTTATTACATTCGCACAAGGTTGATGTAAAATGTTGCCATTTCCAAATTTCGAAATTGATTTCAGGTTGATTCATTAATTGATATTCATTAATTGGAGCCAAATCAAGAAAAAACTCTGTCAATCTATTTTTAATTTTATAAATTTCTTCCGCGGATTTCGTTCGAATTCTGAATATTTATTTTAAGAATAATTTTGTTGTCAATAATTATTATTTATTAATGTAACTAACGTATATCAGAAATCCGATTTGAATAAATACATCATTTAAAAAAAAAATGTATAAACTCTACATCAAAAATAAAATCACGTATCATTTATTTTAAGGAATGTGACTTCGAGTGTTTAATTCTTATTAAAATTCTTAACGCGCACGAAACGAGTACAGACAAATTTCAAATTCAATTTAACGAATTTGTCAGAATATATAAATAAGATGTGAGAAAAAAGTGAAATGATTGACAATAAATAAAAAAAGCGATAATAATCTGTGATTATTTAAAATATATTCAAATAGATATTTGATCATTGTCAGTTGTACTCGTTAGCATATTTTAATAATGTTTAGCGGTTTCGTTTACTCGCTAAGTGAGCTATAAACAAAACGAAAAATTTTCACGTTCACTTTTATATTAGGTATACTGCAATGAACGTATTTACATATATAATATATTATAATATAATATATTATATTGAAGAATGCGCTTAATAACATATGAAGCGTTGATTGAAAGCATTTCTGATCTATTCGTTTGGAATGAACGTGCCGTGTGAGAATCGAGTAACTGGTACGCTTTCACTGTTCACGTCGAAAAAACGAACGTTTAACTACAGTTCACTATGTTACTATGATTGTGAGACGTATTAAATTATCATCCGATCCAATATTCATAAATATACATTACACTCCAACAACTCCGGGTAGATCGCCGAAGAAGTCTTTTCGTATTTCACTCTTGTATTTAACCAAACAGGGCATAGAGGGCCTGAAAGGAGTCGGTCCTTCTCTTCTATACACCTTTTCGATTTCGTCTACGTCATATATGAAAAGTAGATCCGGCCTACCTATCAGACCGGATAATCTGACGATTCTGCCATACGTATCGTACAACTGTTGCGAAACGGCGGCAAAGTCCGAAATCTGTATCTGACCGATGTACGGTATCAATCTCCATGTATTGCCGAATATGGGCAAGGGCTTCGGTCCCGGGACTTCATCATAGGGTTTGGCCGCCTCCAGTTCATAAGGACACACTCCTTCAGTGGCAACTATTTGTTGTATCGAGGATCGTTTCCTCTTCTGTATGTGAACTCCTTCTGGCGATGGGATCGAGTTGTGTTTCGAGGAGCAGCTCCTCTCTTGGAAAACGGTGCGTTTCGAAAGTTGTGGTTGATTTAAAAGTCTCGATACAGGTTCGAATCGGGCTTTCGACCCGATTCCGGTCAAAGCAGATCGTACTGCCGACATGTTCGTCCGTGGAATGCACGAAGCATACTACGTGCTTGGCTTGTGGTGAAGTAGCTTCGTTACTGTGTCCCCTTCACCACGATTTATCTTCCATCATCGTGTGATCCGAATCTGCGTATGGTCTCAAAACACTGTCTCACTGTCGAAAATGTATTCTTTATTTTGAACGATTTCAAATTTATTGTTTTATCTATATGATTTGTTTGAGAAGTTAAAAGAATCTTTAAAATTCAATAAAACACTTATTTTTATCGGGACATTTACTCTGAAAGTTTATATTGTATATTTTTTTTTATAATACGAATATCACAACGTATTATGACAATATCGATTAATACATATAGTGTCAGGAAATGACTAGGGTGATTCTTGACTTTTTTTGTATATTTTACCCGTTTTGAATTTTTTTCTTTTATAATAGGGGAGACTTGTCTAATTCAGTGTTAGTTGGAATAAAGTTGATTTTTTTTTTTAATAATGCCAACGTATTTTATAAAACTATATTTACCAAAAATTATCATTATATACACGAATTCACGACGATTTACTTAATTTATAACTGTTCACTTATGATGCTAGAATAGGCATGTTTTACGATTTACGACGATATTTTTTTTTTTCGCCGTGTGGAGTTCAAACATGATTCAGAAGAGTAAAACAAAGCTTTCGATCTACGTACATTTTTTTTACTGTTACTAAATATAATCAGAGTACCTACATATATGAAGAGTATATAGCGTTTTTTAAATTAAAGTATAATATAATATTTACAGAGATGAGTAAGATAGTTTTAAGAATCTGAGCATTATTTTAGTATTTTATATTTAATGAACATCTTCATGTTTTAAGATAAATTAAAAATAATTGTTGGGTAAAAATCCAACAATCAGTATTAAATAATCAGTTTAATATATTCATTATTAAAGTAATAATTATTAAGAAAAATGAAACTGCGAAAAGTATTTAAATAAAATCATCAGTTATTTTGAAAAAATATTGTTAATGGTAAATTTTCTATAAAATTTCAATATTAATCTTTTTTAAGAATTACAACATCTAAATTCTAAAAATGAAAAAATGGTTGATCTTTTTTGATTGTAAGCTTTGTTTCAATTATTTTGCAATATAATATAAGATGACACATAAATGCTCAGTATCACGAAATTAGACAAGTCTCCCCTATTTGACATCACTACAATAATATTAATATTTTTAGAATTAAATTTTTTAGTATGAGCAATTAAAAAAATATTCGATGTATTTTAAAGAGACATCTATTTATATTTATAATAATTTATGTTTTAATATCAATTATCCTTGTTTCTCGTTAGATGTCAATATTATTCTATAATAGTTTCATAAGAAAAATAATATAGTCTTTATGATATGTATTTTGATATTATTATTCAAGAAAAATCAGATCAAATTAAATCAGAAGTAAAGAACTTATTGTCTGTTGATAGTTTTACATAATAAAATTCTTCTATTTTCAAAAATAGAAAGGTATTAACATAAAGTTTATTTTACGTCCTGAACTGTAATAAAAAGTGAAGGAAGACATTTTTCGAGTATAATATTTTAAACTTTTAAAGTTATTCAAATCCAATTAATTTGAAACAGCCTTCAAAAATAAAATATTCCACACCCCTAAAATGTGTACTACCAAAAAAAAATCTGAAAATAAATTTGGCCTTGGCAAAAAATAATATAATATAATAGAAAAAAGACGTATTTATGTGTTAAGTAACTAGAGCATTTTCGCTAATTAATATTTCCCTTATTTATGATTTTGAAATTTTGACTAGGTATTATATAAAAATACATATTGTTAAAAAAGTGAAAATTTATCTTTAGGGATAAAATTAAAAAAATTGATCTTTTCCAGTAAAAGCTATCCAGCGTAGAACATTTGTGAAAATTTCGAAGATAATAATGAGAAAATGAGAAAAAAAAATCCTAGGTAATATAATATGAAGTTATAAATTTATTAGATGGAAAATGTGAATGTTGAATTTGAACCTTACATGCTAAAATTAAATACGTATTTAGTAATTTTTTTTTTATATAAATTCGAAATAATACACTTAATTGATTATGAAATTATTTATTATTCTTAAAAAAATCGTAATTTACATAAGTCGTGTTTTGAGAACTACAATATGCAGTTCTAACATTGAGACAATCAATAATCTCAAAATATCATACAAAGGTATATATCAAATTGATTTTGCTGCAATTGTCTTATCACATCACTCGTATCTATTGTATTATAATAATCTTTATTTATATGAGTACAATTTCACAGAAATAAATACAAAAATAAAATGGAAAAAGTTGTTTTTTTTTTAATATTATGGCACAATATATAATAACAATATTTCCGAGTTACAAGAATGAATAAAAGTTGCCCAAACAAAATGTAAGACAAATTTTGAATACAAGTTATTGAAAAACAAGTATTTTCATTTACACATATACATAATTTTAAAATCTAAACGTTTTATATCGTCGATCGATTTAAGTTTATACACGTACTTGAATAGGACATAAGCCTGCGAACTTTTTAAATGCAATATAATTTTTTTGTTTTCAAATTCATTATTAGAATGTTGAAAAAAAATTTCAAATAAAAATAAACAATTAAAGTATTTATGCAAATCATTCAATATATAATATTATATATTTCTATTGCAAAGTATTTTTGTGTAAATTGTTACATTAAGGGTCAAATTCCAAGAAATACATGAAAGTGACGATTTGCTTGGGTGTGAGTATTATATTATACAATATATAGGTTTCGCCTTAGAGGGTGAAACGACAAAGTGAAAAACAATATATACATAATATAAACATTCGTTAAATATTATATAATATATTATTGTATAATATATTACTATATACTAATATACGTTATTATCTATATTAATATATGTTCTCATGTTTTTCTTCATACATAATTATAAAACATGTGTACTCACACTCAAGCAAACACTCACCATAGGACCATACCACATACAATTAGAAAAAGAAATAATTATTTTCATTTTTAATTCAAATTATTGGAATTTACATAGAATAAACCAAAACAATATATATTGAAGGTAATATATATTAACAACTTCAGTTTGTTCCCGTTTTCATTATAAAATAATCAAATTAAAATTTTTAACGAATTTGTTGCTTTGGTTTGAACTTATTTGATTCAAAGTTATCTGAAACAAAAACAAAAAAAAAACAATTAAAAAAGTACATAAATCAACAAAATAAACTCTAATTAAAAACACCTACGTAAATCAACGAAGTATTCATTTTCGATGGATTTGCTCGATTTCGAAATTCCAGATATGGTATTGACGTCTTCATTCAATACATTAAAATCATCGATCGAAGAATCTGAATTAGGATTCTCGATTTGTGGGGATCTACGAGATAACTGAGAATTTCTGTTTGAAAATGGGGGCAAATAAGTAGCTGGTGGATTGGTACTGCTAGGAGCAAAAGGTTGTGGACATTTTGGATCTCGAGAGCCTGGGAAACAAGGACTAGGAGTTTGAGGACACCTTGAGTCTGTTGATCCTGGATAGCAATTTGGTGGTGGTCTAGTTGGGGGTGGAGTAGGCGGTGGCGGTTTTGGACATCTAGAATCCGTTGATCCTGGATAACAGTTTGGTGGAGGTCTGGTTGGTGGTGGTGTAGGTGGCGGTGGTTTTGGACATCTGGGATCGGTAGAGCCAGGATAACAGTTTGGTGGTGGTCTAGTTGGTGGTGGTGTTGGTGGCGGTGGTTTTGGACACCTTGGATCTGTCGATCCTGGGTAACAGTTTGGTGGAGGTCTTGTTGGTGGTGGTGTTGGGGGTGGAGGCTTAGGACACCTTGGATCTGTTGCTCCTGGATAGCAATTTGGTGGTGGTCTAGTTGGTGGTGGTGTAGGTGGTGGTGGTTTGGGACACCTTGGATCTGTCGATCCTGGGTAACAGTTTGGTGGAGGTCTTGTTGGTGGTGGTGTTGGGGGAGGAGGCTTAGGACATCTTGGGTCTGTCGATCCTGGATAGCAATTCGGTGGTGGTCTAGTTGGTGGTGGTGTAGGTGGTGGTGGTTTTGGACACCTTGGATCAGTTGATCCCGAATAACATTTAGGAAGAGAAGGTGTAGTTGGAGGAGGCAAATATGTAGCTGGCGTATTTGTTGTTGATATTTGTGGTCTTGGACATCTAGGGTCATTTGAACCTGGATAGCAATTTGGCGGTGGTCTAGTTGGGGGCGGTGTAGGTGGCGGTGGTTTTGGACATCTGGGATCGGTAGAGCCAGGATAACAGTTTGGTGGTGGTCTAGTTGGTGGTGGTGTTGGTGGCGGTGGTTTTGGACACCTTGGATCTGTCGATCCTGGGTAACAGTTTGGTGGAGGTCTTGTTGGTGGTGGTGTTGGGGGTGGAGGCTTAGGACACCTTGGATCTGTTGCTCCTGGATAGCAATTTGGTGGTGGTCTAGTTGGTGGTGGTGTAGGTGGTGGTGGTTTGGGACACCTTGGATCTGTCGATCCTGGGTAACAGTTTGGTGGAGGTCTTGTTGGTGGTGGTGTTGGGGGAGGAGGCTTAGGACATCTTGGGTCTGTCGATCCTGGATAGCAATTCGGTGGTGGTCTAGTTGGTGGTGGTGTAGGTGGTGGTGGTTTTGGACACCTTGGATCAGTTGATCCCGAATAACATTTAGGAAGAGAAGGTGTAGTTGGAGGAGGCAAATATGTAGCTGGCGTATTTGTTGTTGATATTTGTGGTCTTGGACATCTAGGGTCATTTGAACCTGGATAGCAGTTTGGTGGAGGTCTTGTTGGTGGTGGAGTTGGTGGCGGAGGCTTGGGACACCTTGGATCTGTTGATCCCGGATAGCAATTTGGTGGAGGTCGTGTCGGTGGTGGTGTTGGTGGCGGAGGCTTAGGACATCTTGGATCTGTTGATCCTGGATAGCAATTTGGTGGAGGTCGTGTCGGTGGTGGTGTTGGTGGCGGAGGTTTGGGACACCTTGGATCGGTTGATCCTGGATAACAATTTGGTGGTGGTCTTGTTGGCGGTGGTGTTGGTGGTTTAGGACATCTTGGATCCGTTGATCCTGGATAACAATTTGGTGGTGGTCTTGTTGGTGGTGGTGTTGGTGGTTTAGGACATCTTGGATCCGTCGATCCTGGATAACAATTTGGCGGTGGTTGAGTTGGTGGTGGTGGCTTGGGACACCTTGGATCGGTGGACCCAGGGAAACATCTTGGTGGAGGTTCTGTTTGAGGTGGTACAGGACATCTTGGATCATTCGATCCCAGAAAACATTTTGGAACAGCAGGAGTAGTTGTAGGAGGCAAATAGGTCGCTGGCGTGTTTGTTGTTGATATCGGTGGCCTTGGACATCTTGGGTCATTTGAACCTGGATAACAATTTGGTGGTGGTCTTGTTGGTGGTGGTGTTGGTGGTGGTGGCTTAGGACATCTTGGGTCCGTTGATCCTGGATAACAATTTAGCGGTGGTTGTGTTGGTGGCGGCGGTTTCGGGCATCTGGGATCCGTTGAACCTGGATAACAGTTTGGTGGTGGTCTTGTTGGTGGTGGTGTTGGTGGTTTAGGACATCTTGGGTCCGTTGATCCTGGATAACAATTTGGTGGCGGTTGTGTTGGCGGTGGCTTGGGACACCTTGGATCGGTTGATCCTGGATAACAATTTGGTGGTGGTTGTGTTGGTGGTGGCGGCGGCTTCGGGCACCTTTGATCTGTGGATCCTGGATAGCATATTGGTCCTGGAGGTGATGGAATTATCGGCTTTTGTGTGTTTATCACTATGTCAGTAGTATCACTACTTTCACATTTATTCTGGCATGATCCCGAGCATATCTGGTTTCACATCAATAAAAATGCATATTATTTTTTGTGAGTCCTATGACTTTGAAATTATTATTCTTACCTCTATATTGCATGTTAGAAACACTTGATCTTTATCAGGAAATTTGAAAGCATTTATTTTGTTCCATGCTATACTTGTTGCTCCTGAGCTACCGGTATTTGATGATGTTTGCCAATATTGAATGAGTTTTTTCTTTCTGAATACAAAATATAGCAATCAGTTTATTTATTTACGAATGTTTATTTTTTATATATTGTTAATATTACCGTGGACATCCTTCTTTATCAGTGAGTTGCAATTTGTTTGTTTGAGGAGAGTCATAATCATCATTATCATATGCCCAGCAGTCTCTTATTCTTAAATCGTATTGTTTTTTTGGATCCTTTAAATATACAAGTATCGACAATTCTTCTCCTATTTTAATAACATTCGTTAACGGAGATATCTAATC
Organism: Hydropsyche betteni; assembly: GCA_028571205.2. NCBI lineage: Eukaryota > Metazoa > Arthropoda > Insecta > Trichoptera > Hydropsychidae > Hydropsyche > Hydropsyche betteni. The sequence goes on along the minus strand of JAOXNN020000027.1, from coordinate 6,430,776 downwards.
GAACAATCAAATATTTAAAAAATAATATATAATATGTAAATTTTATACTGAAAAATGGTACACTACGTTTGGGTAGACTCCTTTTTGAATATCCATCCAGCATTCTACCATTCCTTGAGCAGTGGGCACATTGACGACTTCCAACATGTCAACGACAAAAGGTTTAAAATGAACAGAAGTATCTTTAAGGTCACCATCAGCACAAGATATTTTTCTTGCTGTGTCCCAAATTTCTTGTACAGTATCATCGGCTTGAATAATAAGTATATTATCGACAGTGCCACATGCTTTGCAAACAGGTCTCGAACCGCATCCCCGTTTTGGTACCTTGAATGAATACTTCGTTTGGCTTCCGCCATATGTTACGTATCTAAAATCAGATAAAGCCATTAAATATTATTCGATATTTAAAATATTATGTGCGTGTACATGCGTCAGTTTTAACGTGCGCTTTACGTATCATTTTCTCACTTGCATTTGGGGTCGTTGAAATATCCTTTGCTGTATATAACTCCGCCGAATGGTTCAGCAAATTCGATGGTTACGTCCATTCCCTTATCTCCACATTTGACATCGATATTATCGATGTGTGTGTGTCCGATATTGGCCTGTCTTTGTTGTCTGGAACCTCGAACAAATGTAACACCTTCCGAGGCATCGTCTTCAAGAGAAAATAACGGAACTCCATTTCCAGAAAGTTCACTGTTCAATTGCAGAGCTGTGAGCACTTCGTTTTCGGCTAGTGCCGAAACAACGAATAGCTAAATGAAAAAAAAAAGAATATTAATGTTAAATTTTGACTTCTGATATTCAGTGAAATCATATTTTTAGAATAAGACATAATAATTGTCATTTTCGATCTGTCCGTCTGTTTGATAATTTGAATTATCTGACTTGAGTCTGTGTGTTAACGTCACCCTTATTTTTTAATATTATATATTTCTAATGAAATGCTTATTTAGTAGATTTCAATTTAGTGTATAAAAAAAAAAATATGATCATTGCATGTTGCTGACATGTTACTATTTTTTTTTTATAATTCAGTTATATGATAATATATTATTATACTAATATGTACTTATAATTTTGCTTTTTTTAATAATCGAAACGAAATAGCTGAATCATATAATTTATTGGTCAGATGCTAATGCAAAGTCACGAAGTCTGCAGTCGCGACACACTTACATACTACCTATACATTACATTAATTGGCGAGAATTTTAAACTTCCTCAGATCGAATATTTAAGATATTCCGAAAAATAGTTTTTATTGAAAAGAAAGCCACCCCAAGAGCGGGATTAAATAAAAACGTTTTAATTTGATAGTTAACGGTCGCTATAAGGAAAAATGTGAGAAATCGAAAGTTATTCAAAGATGAAAAAATATTGTGAAAATAATAATAGTTTTTCTGTATTATAATTTATTATAAAACTTGATATTTTATATAATGTGAAAATGCACTTTTTAAATTTTTTCATTGGGACCCTTATGTTGCGATTGAATTTTAAAAGTAAAAGTTGGAATTCATCTTGATCAATGGCTCGACAACGTCTTCAATCTCGTCAAGGATAAAGTTTAAATGTTAAAGTTGACGAATGCGTAAATTACCGTCAAACGCGGCCGGACCTTCTACGATTAGTGCTCGTTCTGTACAAGTATCTGTTGAGCATTCAACAATCAGAAAAATCTATAAGTGTATGTTTTAAACGTGATAATTTTTTTATACTGCATTAAAAATTAGAATATTTCATGCGTAATATAACAGAATACACATTTTTTAATATTAACAGATTTATGCAAATTAAATCGTAATATAAAAATTTCAAAATTATATTACAATGAATTTATGAAGTTATTTTATCGATATTTTTATCATATTATTGATTTATAGATAAATACCTGATTTTCATAAGAAAAAAATAGGCACATACTAAAGAATTTCATGGTTCAAATTTTTTTATCTCGTCAAATTTATTGAAAATAGAAGAATTCAGCTTTTGATCTTTTGACCTATGTAAAACTAACGTCAGGTGAAAAAGGACACTTTGCCGAATATTATAATACTTAGTATTCACAATTTATTGTTAGATGTAACATCAACGTGACCGACAACAACCTTGACATTTAAATTTTTATCAATTATTTTTTCTTTTGGCCGAACCGAAATTTTGATCGTGTAACGAGCCCATCGTAGCGGATGGGTCAATAAGAACATAATTACGATGTCGACTAGTAAAAGCCATGGGAAAAAATAGCATTTGACCTTTGTTTGATTTTTTTGTGATTTTCGTAATCTTATAATCAATGAAATTTTATTTCTGAAAAATTAAAGCAGGATCTTAAAGGTATCAGTATCATATCACTTGAAATAATCTCATTTCGAACAACATAATTTCAATTCGAAATAAAAATTAATTAATTAGTAAATCTTGAACTTTGTACTAAAAGATTTCATATATTAGAAAATATGATTTTTAATATTATACTCAAACACATGTATATTTAAAGAAATTTTATATGTTTTTTGAATTTCTAGTACTTTGAATGGATCATCGTCTATCAAAGAATCGTATTTTGTATTCATGCTTTTATACGGAGACAGTTCAAAGGTATGAGCAAGCACAATGATATGCAACTTAAAGATCACGAGGAAGTTTGCGAAACGTGAAAAGAGAAATTGTCATGTGTTTCTAAGTCGTAAAAATATTTGAGTCGCATAAATCTCTCACGTTTATTTGCTAAAATTATCAGATATATTGGAAGTTGAGCAATAACTTAAACGAGCATTGGTTGAGTTATCCGACCTTCTCATCACGAAATTGAACCTTCTTGTCTATTTCTTGTCTGAATGTCGAATGTCGGCGAAAGAAGAGATTTTTCGCAACACTAAAAACGTGAAAGTGTAACTACATGTTATACATGGAGTCAATTATATACAGATGTATGTAATATTATAGTTTCAAATACACGAAGACGCAATGAGCATGATTTGAGAAAAATCTACAAAAAAGGTTCGAAAATACAGTATAAAATTATTTATTTCATTATCATATCAATTATCGCAATATAAAATATTAAATAGATTTATAAACGAAAATTTCAAGAAACATGACCCCTCCCCCCAAGATGTAGTTGAAATTCTTATTTGTTAAAAAACGAGTTATTTGTCCATTAAGTAAATAAAAATGACACATTTACATATTTAAATTTAAACTTAAATTTAAAAAAAAGTCTATGAATTTTTCGCAAGATCGTGAAAAACGAGTTCTTAAAATTTGAGCAGCACAATGTATCAACAGTTGTTAATATAGACAGGACTAATGCTACCGCTCTGACCGGCAACTTGCACTTTCGGAGTTCAAAGTTTCATCTCTAAATTACAAAATATATTTTACAATATACGATCATCATGTCCAATCAAACTGGTATTCAATCGTTTTCCAATTTAGTCATATACTGAAGATGATGAACTTTCATAAACAGAAGATCGTATGAACTGTGCCACCTTGAACCACATTGTAAACGCTCGATGTTCAACAATTTCTTAATTGATGAGTTGTTTCAATAGACAAACACTACTTATTGTTAGTTTTATGTAAAAATATTCGAACTTCGTTGAACGACATTTCTCAAAATCAAAAATGTGTTGATTGACATCACTTGTAATGTGAAATTAATTTTCATGCGGGGAAGAAAATTATTACTCAAGATTATGTCGCTTGAATAAAGCAATTGAACATGTGTTTGATATGATGAAATAATTTGCATGAAAATCGAATTAAGATATTATATAAGATTTTTTTATTGTATGTAATCATAATAGCGAATATAATATCATAATATAATATATATGAAATACAGAAATAAATACTTATGGAAGGTATTATACATTAATGAAATCGAATATTTTCATCATCATTAATTTAAAAATAATGAAAATATGTTATCTATTACGATAATTAACAAAGTTAAGAACTTTGATAATGAAAGTATGAAATAAATATATTTAAACAACTCCAACAGCTCGAAATAGATATTTTAGTGAGAGCATTAAAAATATTCTCAATTTCACACTTTTACACTCTCGATTTATTCTTTCTGTAATGTAAATCAAACGCAATTAGTTTCTTTTTTGTTTCACTATTAAAATTTAGTAAACATCGTCGTGTTTGCATTGTTCGCAAAGAAGAGAGAGTTTCGCATTTACGAAAGCAGTTTAGAGTTCATAGTGTGCCGTTGACTTTTGTATAGAAAAAGAAGCATAAAATAATAAAAAAAAACTTCAAACGAATTTCATATGCGCATTTTTCTGCGTTGGATAACAGTATGCAAATAAGGCACATCAGCTGACCGCCTTTTCAACGCGGTTCGAAATAACGTATTCGTATCAAAGAAAGTGAAAACTGTCCATTTATTTGATTTCGAATTGCCTTTTGAATCCGACTGATCGTTTCTCAAAACGTATTTAGCATTTTTCCATTGTCTCTGCACAGCCTTATATCTTAATTATTGCATTATTATATGCTTGAATTATTAATACTACTTTTTCAGATTTCGATTCGTGATAAAGCGGCCCGGACAATGTTCCCATACAATCACAGTTAACTATAACGTCACGATCATATTTCAAAACAGAACAATAACTGGCCATTTTGCAAGTTGATTTGTACAGAATTTGATTCAGAAGTTGGTTTGTAAGAAAAGAATTTCGAAAAAAAATATCGTCAAGGTCAAGTCAATGTGACTTTTCGTTTATCGAAAAGAAAATTGACAAATATGACATGAATATTATAATATAATATATTGATGAACCAAGACATATATATTTTCAAATTTCTTTTCCGTCATAGATATGTATTTTGTATATAATAAATCTAATATTATAGTGTTAAGTAGATAATAAGTTAGTAGATTTTAATTATTAATAGGATGTAAAAAAGTATGATATGATAATACATAAAAATGATCTCAACAGTAAATAAACGGCGACTTAAATTTTACAGTGTAAAAAATAACATATTGATAATAAAAAAAGTTTTAGTTGACCATTGTTTCAAAAGCTTTCGGTGGTAATTTTGTTCTTCTGCATTGATTATGAATACAAAACGAAAGTGTATAGAACGAGATGACAAATGTGAACAATCAATTGTTTTGCATTTTGATGCGGAGCGTTTATAAGAATAGTATGGAAATTTATTCTATGAAATATTTGAAAGTAATATAATTTGGAAAATTGTATTGAATTATGATATATAATATTGATATAATATGTACGCAGGCAAAGAAAAACATACATATATTCAATATTTATTATTGTTATTTTTTATTGTGCAACTTCAATACGATTACGTTACATATTTTATATATAAAAATAGGTTAATTCATCAAATTTACGATTGAGAAATTTTTATAACCTCACGACCCTTTGCGTGTTTTTATGCTGTTCTGTATGCTTCTTGCAATTGAAGTTATCAAAGAATTTTTGTTTTCGAAAAAGTAAAACGTTTGGTGAAATTTTGAATAATTTGTGTAATAAAGTTTCTTACCAGCACGAAAAATGCATTCAGACGCATTTCCAGGCTGACTGCATTCTGAAAATATAAGAAAACATGTTAATATTTAATTTGTAATTATACTACAAATATTACAATATTTATTTAAAAGAAGGCCTTGAATATATTAAAATAGGAAATCCTATTCGGCAATAGTCGAAATGCAATATGTATTAATAGTAATGGTTTAATAAGTTAATTTCAGTATTGAATTACTGTTTTGGTTTTCTATTATAAATAAAACCGCGCGAAATCGAAAGTCAATAAATTTTTACCGTTTAAATTACTAAATATAAAATCGTATGTTTTTTTGTGTTCACAAGTTGAAAAATAAACAAAAGAAGAACTCTGAAAAATCCATCCACGAAAAAAAGCAAACAGCCTTGAAGTTGGTGTAATATTTATATAGCATCGATAGCAAAAAATGAAATACGCACGATTGCAGTCTACTTAAATAAATATTACTTAACGAGAAAGTCCTAATATAAATATAGCGTTATTATAATCGATGATATGTCTTTTTTTCTTCAATTGACTATTTTCAGTTTGGCAAGAGTTACATGCTTTTGATAAAAATCTATTTCGCACGCTAAAGTATAATTAATCGTTCACTTTCAATTAACAGACATAACAATTACGGTTTCCTCAATCAACCATAAAAGGTCACGAGTTGGATAATAAATACAACGTAAATATGATAGTTCAATGGTTGAAATTAATTGTAAAAAAATATATTACAATTTGATTAGGTCAAAATAACTTGATGTGAACATTATTGAATGAGTGATTATATAACATTCACAATAATCTATCATAACGATGTGTTATACATGTGATTTTTATAAATGTCGTATTTTTTCGGATTCGTTGAAGTTTAATCTGGTAAATTACACAATCGTATTCAAAGTCGAATGTGAAACCAATCATTTAGTGTTTAATAAATATTTCACATGTGAAATCGGGATTGTGTATTGCGACTTGACCACGCCTTGGATGACCCATGAGTTCAGCTTAGGCGCGGTTCATCATCTCAAAATTTTGTTGGTCAACTACTAGTTTAGAAACATATTTCGTGTGTTTGACGTCAACACTTCACACGTAATTTTAAAAAATATATCTACTATCACAATGAACAAGTTAGAAAACGAAGCTCGAATAAAGGTCGAAGAAGATCTCAAAAGTTGTCTATACATAAATTATATGTACAATAGTCAGGTGAGAGTGAAAGTGTCGTTGTTTAACCTATAAACAAAAGGTTTCATTTTGTTTTGTTCGTATAATAAAAAGGTTTTGCATTTTTTTACATGAAGAATTTATTTTTTTCCGTTCGTGAAATTTCAGATGATGAATACATAAACAGCAAAAACTATTTTGCTTTTAATTTTAATACATCGAAAACGTTCATCTCACATTACACTACATCAACAAACAACACGTTATTCTGATATAATAATTTAAAAAAATCTATGACTGTTTTATCCAATATTTAGAAAACGTGCCCGACGAGCAGGCAGGAGTTTCTAAGAAAATAATCGCGTAAATATTGCATTAATGCAACGCAAGCGAACTTAAGAATATAAATTCTGCATCATTATGCAATTCGAAACGTTCGTTCATTAAATAATCACCGCGTACCTATAAAAGAGGATGATCATACGCGGTACCGAGCAATTGCAAAACCTTTGAACTATACCTAAGTTCGTCTTGACTATGTGAAATTTTGCTCTTTCGTCATATGCTTAGACTAACGGCCAGTTAGAGAAGCCAGATTACCGAAAAGATGTAACCCAGCCGTGGATGACCTACAAGAATGTCGGACGCTTTAATGTCATCGAAATACACACGTGCTCGGCCATATAGTTGGATGTTATGTCACGTAATAACACACCTGTTGGGTGCTATGATGCTTTTGTTCTTTTTTATTATAAGCATTACTTGTTACAGGTTTTTTTATAATATATGTATTTTTGAGTATATAAGAGTGATTTTTTTTATGTGTTGGAAAATATACATGGGAATTATATAATCAATTTTATTGGTTAACAAAAATTTAATAGACTCTGAGCTATCGAGAGTCCTGTATAATACAAATATGAGAAAATTCGTGAAAAAAAAGATTGCGCAATTATTTCATTTAAATCGAGCACTAATTTCGACGTAACTAGAACATTTAACAATACGTAATCTCGTGACCGAACCAATTTAATATCGTGAGAAAATTTAATATTATTATTTTCATAATATCTACACACTTTTGTGTCGTGAAACTTCCGAATTGTCGGAAAATTTCTAATAAATTTTCGCAAAGATTTTACACGTAGAAATAATACACGGCGAGTTTTCGATATCAATGGCTATGATTACAAATCCATTTGAGGAAATTACTGAAATTATTTGTTCCGTGTCAATTGTTCGTTTAGTTAATGCTCCGACACTATTGAAGATTTGTTACATAAATAATAATAAATACATAGATGAGAACTATTGCATAATGAGCGTCCGCAATGTTTAGCATTCGTATGCGTGTTGAAACATCTTAATAATTTGTTGGTTAAACACGTTTTACAGTTTTGTTGACCAGTATCAATAAATCGTTTCGTCATTTGAACGCATCTGTTCAGCAAAGCCTTCAATTACATTAGAAAATTGGGAAGAAAAGTTGGGCTATTTTTCATTTTGAACAAATTGAGAAATATTTGGACAAAACACTGTAATTTATCTAATTGAGATGCTCGTACGCTCACACCATAAAATGATGATGTCTATAATGACGCGAACCGATAAAGTGTGAGAAAATAGTGTCGTATGTCTCGTATAAAAACAGTATTCTAAACATTTAAATGCCGTCAATAACATAATATATCATATCATAAGAATTTGTTTACAACGTATGCACTGTAATGTTTGCGAAAAAAATCTAAATATAATATGTAAATAAATTTCAATTTAGGTAAATAAATATGTAATATTATAATTAAAAAAAATTAGTGGATAAAAAACGATTAGTGGGAAACGCATTTGCGTGACCCTTTAAGTCTAATTAAGACGATTTCGTCACCGATGAAAAATAATAATGAATCGTAGTTAAGGGTTTTGCGTAACTGCCGTTATTTACGTCCATGGTGTATTTCGACTATGCGAAGTAATTAGACGTCGTCCGTTAAAAGTGCGTAAGCGAACGAAAAACTTTATCGTTTCGAAGGCTGCTTGCCCATTCAACAATTCGTGTGAAAATTGCAACATTTTTTTCATTCCACATGCTTTTTTTCGGCCTATTTGGTATTATTTGCATATTGGCCACACAACACGAAGAGGGAAACATGAATGCACGGTTTAAATAAAACTTAAAAAATTATATTTTTTGTATTATTGGAAACACGAACGCGCGGTTACACATGAAACCTAAAAAAATATATTTATGTATTGTATTGTATTATTGGCTCTCGCATGAAAAATAAACGTTCATATTATCAGTTGCATATTTTTTTATTATGCATTAACGAATTGCAAAAATATTTTCCTTCTATCAAAAATATTTTAATATAATATCTGAAATCGTGCATTTTTTAATATTACAAGTTAATTATTTAATTAGAATACGAATAAGCAAATTAGTATAATATCTTAACACATCTCTTTTTTTGCACAAATAGTTTTATACAATAAATTTGAAGGTAAACAAGAATTATTCACCGGCAAGCTTAAATCAAATTAAAATAAAAAAGCCATAAAATCAAATTAACGAATAAATATTCTGCTACTATTTATACTAATTGTAAGAATTATAATATATCCTGTTCCAAATTGAATAGAGTATTGATTTTGAAATATAATAATGTGAAATATTTTTTTTGCACATGAAAACTTCATGAAAAAGTATTAATATTTTATATTTAAACAACACACGAGTACGTTTATACTTAAGACAAATAAAAAAATGGTATAAACTTTCGCTATCGATCGAAAAAATGTCCCAGAATACAGAAATCAAAAGTTTTGTTATAAAGAAAGCAGCGTCGAACCTTGACCCACAGTTTCCTAACGAGTTTTTTCCGAGCGACTCTCTAACAGTTTTTGCGGCCGCGGTTTTCCCATTATTTATTATCAAGTCGTGGCAGTTGCAACACGGTCGCATAATATGGCAATTATAATACAGCCGCGGATATTTCGGGCGGTTTTTATCTTTCGCCATACGAGCCGCATCTATCCGTCTTTCTCCGGCCCCTATAACGACGCGGTTGCGCAACGCTTCTTGCTCAGAGAAAGAGCATACATTGCGCAATTTCTAAAGAACAACGCGAAGAAGATCGCCTTTTTTCGAAGCGGCGACCTCTTTCTCTCAGTTCATTTCGCACGTCGATCGGATGAATAAATAGGCCCGCGGGTCCGGCCATTTTTGAATTCGTGTCTCTGGTTTTCGTTTTGCGATTTCGAAAGGGTGATTTTTCGTCGAGATCTTCCTGCACTTGTAACGGATCGATTGGCGTAACGACCGTATCGGTTTCGACGATGAGAACTTTTCGAAATGCTAACGATGCGTTCGATTTGAATTTTTTTTTTTTCGATCGATGAAATTGCTCTAACAAATTTGACCTTTGCGAATGAAAATTGTTACGACACATACGCGGTTTTGTAAATGATTTATCTTTTTTTGAATATGAAATTATTCATAATCGAATGTGTAGATTTTCGAATAGTAATAATAATGATAATTGACGAATCTCATCGAATATTAGAAATCGAATGTTTAGTATTCATTTTTTTTTGAAAATTGAAGAGTTATGATTATATATATATTTATTTTTATTTTTAAATTTTTTTATTATATTATTATTTGAGATCAAAATTAAATAATTCGAATTTTTTGAACAAAAAAAAAAACTTATAGATTTACACTGAGTTGTTAATTGATGTTGAAAAACTGAAAATGAATACGTGAAAATTTATCCTTCAAAAAAAAAAAAAATGAAAACCATACAATCAGATAGTTTTCAAAATATCCCTTATATATAATAGCGGATTTCTGTGTGTCTGTCTGTGTGTGTCGATGACGCTCTCGACTTTTTTCGATGATGATGAACAAATGAACTGGTTTTATTAATTAAATATTAAATATTCAAATCGGGTACACATTTCGAGTTCGCACAGTCGGGATTTCACATTTTATCGATTTCCGTTTCTTAACAAAACCACAGCCGACGTTATTAACATCGGGCCTATATACTAGTTTTTAATAACTATCAATTACATAAATAAAAAAAATGAATATCAAATCATTAGAATGCCGAGCTTTTTCTGGCGATTTTCACGTTTTCGACACAAAGACGTGTCAACGGATCGAAATTAATACAATACAACAATATCGCTTACCACTGTTACGGATCGAACCAGATTCTTCGTGCGTACGCAATACGAAAAAGCTCGCGCCCTCGAGAGGGTGCGCGGATACACAAACGAGCTTCACACACTCGAGACGTCACAAGTCTTCAACGAACAAGCTTTCGTACTCGTATAAGCTAAAGCTAAAGGGACCGCGGCGGCGGTGTCCCGTCTTCGATTTTCTCAGCAATCGAGAAAAGAAAATCGCGACTCAGGTGCGGTGTGTCACCGCGCCCGCGGCCATCGTGCGAATGTTTGCGCCTCCGACCATAGTGAAAGTATTTATATACGCTTCAATGGACGCCCGAGCCTCTTCTTCTTACACTTTTCATTCATTTTGCGCCCTCACCTTCACCTTTTGCGCTGGTGATACGCATGCGCATCTCCTGTTGCGGTTTGGTTCTAAATGCAGGATTTGTTGGGTTGTATGTTTATAATGCTGTAATTGTCGGCAGGCGTTTTTATGTTTGTGTTTTTTTTTTTGAATTTATTACGTGGGTGGAAAATTTAGGTATTCGAAAAAGTTATGTTTTAAAGTTTTAAGTGAGATATTTTGAGGAAATGGGTAGGTATTTTCATGCGATTTTCAATAGTCTCTGAATTATTAGTGTAATATAAATATGCGTTCATATGTAAAAATTTTAAAAGCTAATGCGATTTAGTTCTTTTAGGGAAATTTTCAGATTTTCGTTAATTTTATCAATATATTTTTTTATTTGTTAAATAATTTTCAGATTGTTTCGTTGATTTTTACGTTTGAATTTTTTTGGCCTCTAAATATTGTTTAATAATTTAAGAAAAATTTATTTAAAATTTCGGCTTTATTTTAATCTTATTGGTTTCTGAATGACTTATTATCGCTATCCAATAATAATTGGATAAAAATAAAAATGGAAATTTCTTAATGTCTTAGGTTCTTAATTCTATAAAATATGTGCATCTTGAGCACTAAAAATATATATAGATATATCATCATTGTCGACCCTTTTTTGTGCCCACTGCAGGACTAAGTCTCCCCATCAAATATTGGGGGCTTAGGCTATATACCTTATCCGAGAGCCAACCTCGTAGTGAATATAGATATATATGTATATATATTTTTTTTTTTCACTTTTGAAGAGTTAAAAAGTGATTTTTTAGCAGATCATTTTTATACAAATACATCATTTTTGGAAATCATATAATTAATTAATATATATAATAAAATACATTTTTTATCTAACATATATTTCGATATTTCGAATGTCGTTTCGAAAAATTAAATATTACTGATTACAATTCAAAAGATATAATATTACATAGTTAAATTAATATTCGTTTTTGATCTTTTCAAAAAGAGGTGAAAGTTTATGAATTTCGAGTACGTACACATTTTATGAGGAGTCAAAGAAAAAGAGGACAAACCTAAAATTATTATGATACAGTACTATGTATGTAACATATACAGAAAGGGACAAATTTTGATAAATTTTTCAAAAATGTATGGTACGTGAACTGAAAATTAAAAGGTAAAAATAAAATAAGAAAATATTTTCTATATAACAATTTTTCACAATTTGCTATAATGTGACCTTAAACTTTAATTAATGTTTATTTCGAAACCTGTTCGAAATACAACTAACTGCATTTTTTTGGAAATTGGATTTTTCTTAGCTTATCATCTATGTAATATTATATATGCCCACGAGAGGCTGCAAACATTCGGATCTAACACTAATTGACAACGCAAGCACTTTTTACACGCTCGATCATACATTTTTTCGTATTTGAAAACGAACGCAACATTACACGATTGTTTTAACGACGGCAGCAAAACCTTCGACCCGAAAAGGCCGATCGGATCACGGACTTAGCATCGAAATTAAAACGCAACTCAAACCGGGATGCGTGCACGTTTAATGAACGATAAGTAACTTTCGTAAATACAATTAACTTTATGTGGAAAAAAAATGAATAGTATGCGATTCGTGACATCGTATCACGCGTACGGCGTCGATTCAAAACAATGTTGACCTCATGATTAAGAGAACATCTTTTAATACATGATTTGTGAATTGCATATGATTGCATGGAAAAAATGAAAAATTATTAAATCATCGGTAGAAACGAGCAACACGTAGATGTAATTTAAAAAAAAAAGTTACGTGTCTGGGCTTATTTTTATGAATTTATCCAAGCTTTTTTCTCACATTCGTTTTTGGATAAAATATACGTATATTTTTTATTTGATCATAAAATTTAAAAGATAATTTGCTTTTTGAATTATTAAATGTAGCCTTTATAACGTTCATTGTAGGAGTAAGTGTTTTTGATATTACACTATCGGAAGTTTGAGATTTTTTTCTTATTATTTATTATATATATTAATATAGTATATCACGAGGAGAGGTGAGTACAATTTAATATTTAAGCCATTTTTAGTTCAAAAGATCTCTAATCAATGATATAAAATTATTCATTGATTATGTCACTTAATTACTATCTGCAAACTAGTATAATATATTTGATATAAATTTTCGACATGAAGTATAATATGTTTGAATATATGTAAATTTTTAGATATAAATAATAAGGTTGTTATGAAAGATTTTTTGCACATCAATAAAAATTGGTTTACAACTCTTGATCGTTTGTTCAATTTTTTTTAAATCAATTAGAAACAGTGAATTGTAAACGGTAATTGTTTTACGGTGATGTATATTATTTGAATGATGATAAAACGTGTAATTCCCGTCCAAAGAAACAGGGACAATGTGTCGTTCACACGCACTTATTAATGTGAATATATTATATTATCACATTTTTATAAATTGCCACATTGAACAATATATATTTCATAGGTTGCTGCGAAAACCGGCTAACGATGTGATGCAATTTTGTTGAGATAATGCTTACTGTTGCGAATGTCCTCAAGTGCAAAAATCGGAACAAAATTAAAATTCGAAATGGATTTCGTGGGTTTTAGTAATTTTTCGTACCACATTTGTCTAACTTAAATACAAAAATATGTTTTACTGAAATATTAATTTTGAATTGGTTTAATCGATTTGGATATGTAATTGAAAGAATAACTTTATTGCAATAAGAATAATATATTGTAGATGATTTTTTCACAGAAAATTAAATCTTCAAAAATTGAACACGACTCAATTTTTTTCCAAAAACATAACGACACAAATCGACAATAATACAATGAAATTTAATAGTTCTATCTGGTAATCGATTGTCAAATTTACATATTCATCGTTATGATAGTTGATTTGTATTTTTTTTTGTGAAAAATAAAGAAATTGGTGTTTATTTCGAATCATGAAACTTATTGGGTTTTTTTTGAAGAAAAAAAACAAAACATTTTCGATAATTTTTTTTTATGGATAAATGTGCAATAAATTAATTAAAATTGACTAAAGCATAATGTAAAAAGATTTCAAAAAATGTCGTCTAATCATATAAACTCAAATGATACTGCTTTCAAGGTTATCAAGGCTTTCAAATGAAATTTTTTGCAAAACCGCAAAAGAAGAATTTCACGTGAATGCGTACTAAATCAAATGTCGCAAACGAGGATAATTTTGAGAATACCCTGGTAACTTTGATGATCAATAAACAAAATATTCTGAAAAGACTTGAATTTTATAATTAAGAATGTATGTATAAGAATAAATATGATCGATGAACACTCAAAGGTCCGATCTCAACGCACGGTCCATTTGCACGAACTGATTCATTATTCTAACGCAGAAAACAATTAATCTTTTTTTTGTGTGCCATTTAACAATACCATTCCGGCATGTATGAGCATCCTCTTCGTTATTTCCTAGTTCAGCTGATGAAAAAACCGCTAAATTAAATCACATATCAATCAAAAGCACGCGATGAAAACCCCTCGAGGTTGAAGAGTGCGCGGGTCACGATGCCCAAAGGTCATCGAAGCGCAGCCTTGAGGTTCGATTAATTTTTGTATTTATTATTTATATTCACATGTCATATGTCATATTTACTATATATCTATTAATTTTTGGCTTTATATAAATTTGTCTGCTTTTTGAGCCAGATGTTATTTTGACTATTTATGGTTCTTTTTTGTATTTAATATTGCGAAATAATAAATTCGTATGAC
>JAOXNN020000027.1:6398138-6415624 GCA_028571205.2 Hydropsyche betteni | reverse complement strand
GAGCGCAACTTCTCGGGCATGAGTCCGGGCAACTTGCCTGTCGCCATCTCGTACAGCACGACGCCCAGCGCCCAAAGGTCCGTCCGCTCCCTATCAAATTAACTTGCTCTCATGAGCCGCAATTATCCTTCATCTAGGTTCATTCGATTCTCTTTCATACACACTAATATATCACTTGGTTTATATATTTATTATATAAAGCTTAATGTTAATGAAAATTAATAATAATCAATTTAATATAAATTTTTGAACGAATTGTCGTTTGGGTGGTTTTAGACGAATTGTCTCTTGGGCGAATTGTCAGTTGGACGAATTATCGTTGGACAGATTGTCTTTGAATGGGTTGTATCACTAAATAAAATTAGGCGAATAATCGATTCAAAATATAAATTGAAAGTTGTCTGAGTTAATACAATTTTTCTTGTCGTGCATTAACAAATTAAAAAGCGGTTCGAACTTAGAATCCATATAACTTTCTCTGTGCAACATTTTCATCCGATTGAAAAAAATGGTGATAATTTATAAGACAAATGAATTTGACTGACGTAATTTTTTTTGCAACAACTACGCGTTACGAGTTAATTGCATGCATACAATACGATGTCGTGTAACAAGACATTTTTGCCACATCTGATATAAAGTGACATCATTTTAATAAAAAAAATCGACATGCTTATTTTGGAAATTAGTTTTTTCGAAAAAAAATTTCATTTTTATTGATTATTTTTACCGAAAATGCATTTTATCTTCGGTTCATTAATTATTTAATTTTATAGTATGTGACATAATGACGTATTACAAAATCGTGTATACTTACACTTGTGAAAAACCCATTTGCCCGAGGCTCAATGTAGCAACGGTCTTAAAAATATTTTCATTTTCCGGGTTCGAAGATGTTTTACGTGCTTCGGTAGCATATCACGCATTGTCGATATATTTATAAACGTCCAAAATTATAATCTATTCCATATTATTGACATCGGATCACATATGCATTCAAAATGCTTGTATAATATGTATATTAAATAGTCTTGACAAATTAAATATTTTCAATTCATAAATAACAGTAAAAATATATTTGTTAGTGTAACAATAGATATGCATGATAATGATGTGATTCATAAACACATACTAAATTTGAATTAAAAAATCTATATAATAAATAATAATAATATAAAGTGTTTTGTATTTAAATTTTTTGCAAAACACGGAAGAAAATATTTTTAAATCGTCGTTAAATATTTATTTAAAATTTAAAATAAATATTTTTAAGCGTAAGTCATAATCGTCCTTTTTTTTAATATACAAAAACATGTACGTGCCTATTGAAAATATTATAATAGTGCAGTTGATCGAACGAAGAGTTTATCGTCATAAATCGTGTTATGATCAACGTTTTATGTATAATTTTCAATATTTCATATTAAACTTTGAGACAATGAAGTCCAAATAACGACTGTAAAATATTGAAGTCGCTTCGATACTAGCCATTTATCAAAAAATATTTATAATTTCAAACAGTCAGCCATTACTGTGCACTTTCCGAGTGCATCCTGAACAAAATAAAAAAATAACCGAGAAATGCGAAGGATCAGTGATTGTTAATCGTTTGAGTGAAGTGCAATAATATCCCTTGACATTTTTATCAGATGATCGGTTACTTGATCGCTCTCACATACTTTTTAATGGTCAAACGATCGGTTCGACGGGGTCGTGACCGACGATCTCGAATTCTAAATTGTGTAACTAGAAAATATTCAATGCGGGTTTGATTTTGCCATTTTCGTGTAAACTTGCGAGCTTTTGCCGTATATATGATAGTTTTGCAAGAAGCATAAACAATTATTTCTCATACGAATTGACCCCAAGACCTATTGTGTTACATTCCGAACAGTTGCTTTGTTGTATTTTTTCGGAATAATGCATTTTTTATATAAAAATATCCATCGCTAATCTGTGATTATTCTATGTCCGCAATCAGGTATCAATTTCCTTGTTTAATTAGGTGGTTTTAATTTAAAAAAAATCTGTTTTTTTATAACATTTTATGTAAGTGAGGCCATTGAGTATTTATTATTTAATAGATTGAAAATCAGTCCTTATTTATATATCATTATAAATATTATATATAATATTATATGTCCAAACGACTCATCTTCCAAACGCAAATCGATTGTGAAAACACTTAATTTTTTTCGTCTGTTAAATAATCAATGTTTTAAATACTTACATTTTCAAGATAAAATTTTTTGGTTATATTTGGTTTATTATTTATGGTAATATAAATTAACGAAAAGACAAAAGTAAATAAAAAAATATTTTGTATATCCGCTAATCGATCACAAATTTAATTTTCATTTATTTTTTGCACGTGAGAACCGTCGAAAAACATTTATATGCATATTATGAAAAAAAGGTGCTTACTGTTATGCAAACCACTCATTATAATGTGAGGGGTCAGTGTTAATTGCAAATCGGATCCGCAAAATGTTGCGCCAACTTGCTCAAGAAGACCGACAGCCTAATTTGATCATCGTTTTTCGGAATAATCCTCGATTTATTTTCCTTAAGATGCAATTCAGACCGTTTCAAATAGCACTCGTGCTATATTTTATTTGATGTAATGGTTTGAATAAATAATCAAATTCTAATCGAGAATATTAATTGACACATAAATACTAGATTATTCAGTATTTCTTGTTACAGAAGATAATTTATTTTCTTTGGACGTAATACAATGAGTATAATTTTCATTGAAAAAATTCTAAGATACAATACTAATTTCAAAATTTAATTAGGCCATATTTCAATTGCTAATCGTCAAAAACGATACGAGTATACGGAATATTATTTCATGAGAAATCATTGTATTGAACTAAACAAACAAACTTTAATAAGTGACAAATACTAATTTACATACAAATGCAATTATAGACTAATTGCGTTCATAAATATTGTGAAGCGAATAGAAAGAGGTAATATTTTGATTGAAAATTTTATGATCATTGAACTTAAATATCGCTATTTATATTTAAATTAACGTTTGTTGACATTTCGATTCTATACTCGTTTAATGTTATGTTTTCGCCATTAATACTTTTGCTTTCTTTGAGACTTTACGCTTCATCGGTTTTATATGTAAAACTTTCACTGAGCAATCTTTGAAATTTATTGTTAAAAATTCGACGCCAACGCATCTCAAATAACGTAACATTGAATGTCATTATGGAATTCGCGGGTCATCAGTGCACAGTGACTGATTCGAAATTTTCTGTATTGAAAAAATCATAGCAAAACTTTCTTTTCGAACGACGTGAAATATTGCACAATGCGATATTTGCATAAATATGTTTAAAGGTTTTTCTCCAAAGAAAATTATTCAACCGTGTAGCTACATAGAAAAATATTTATTATGAAAATTTTTGAATAATTCACAATTTATTTTTATGTACTTTCGAATTCAAAATATTTGTTGTAAACATCGCGTTTTGAGCAAATACTTCTTCAATTAATTATTGCGAAAGGTTTTATAAAAATATACCAAATAAATATCACGTCTGAACCGCGACCTTTGTAGATCAAGTTCAATCTTTAAAATTAACGAAACTAATCAGAAAAGGTTAAACAGTTCAATTCGATTATCTTGATTCAGCTGAAAAAAATAAGTTGATTTATGAATCAAATTTTTTATTACAGATTTTATATTCCATATTCAATCTTAAACAAATCAAATTCAACTATCACAAATTTATTTTTCTTCATTTTTAATTTTATATAATTTCGTGAAAAATATAAAAAAATTAGCTGCATACCAAAGTACCTATTTTCAGATTGATTCATTAAAAAATGTAATTAATTATACACGTAAAATTCATTCAATCGAAGAATTATCAAAGTCAAATTGAAAAATTACAATTTATTTGATTGATCACTATGACAATGGTCTTATAATACTTTTCGGTGGTTGAATTCAGTTTTTAAAGTTTTGATTTGAAGTTTGAAAGATTTGAAAAAGAAAGTGAATGATAATGATTCGAATGTGATCTGTATAAGATTGAATGTGGAGCGTAAAAGCTGTATCGAAATATGAACCATATCTAACGACGCGCATTTTCATCAATTTTAGCAAGAACAAAAACTTGCCAATTAAAATTAATAATTTTGACCTCGATTTGCATAAGCGTATTTTTTTAACATAGAAGGCTTTTTCAAATTAATTTCGGATTTCGACGCAGTCATTCGCTATTGTGCAATCGTCACCGAATTACGCCGATGGAGCGCCGCAATTTAATTCGTGTGAGAAAAAATCAGCGATTGTTTTGTTTTTTTTTCCTTAGCATTACACCCGGCCGGCATTTGGGAAGTTGCGATGTGCCAACGAATGCGTTTATATGTAGTTTTTTACGTGTGTTTTTCCACGTCGAACAATGAACGTCTCGTTCCAATTACTCCGGAACAACGTGCGCTCTCACGTTCGATTATATTATGATAATGTTTACGCGTTTATTGTATGCTACTTACTCGCTGTAATTAATTACTAGTATCGATCTGTTTATTGAACATGATAACTTTGTCTATGAGTCATTTTGTAATCTACACGATTTTGATGTAAATTTCGTGTTTTTGAAAGTGGGAAATGACTGATATTAATAAAATATGCGCTTACTTTATTTTATTTAATGAATTGCTTAATAATGTTAATTTCAATTTAATCAGTTTGAATTTTTGTTTGAAAATAATTTTTTAGAACGAAAGGAGGATGTTTTCCTCCCATTATGAGTATTAATGTTTTTCACGTATCGCCGTGATGGCAATAGAATAAATTTAAGATGCGTAAAGGTGTCATTTTCAACCTGTTTTGTCTACGAAGACAACGCACATATCTTTCGTAAAATCATTTTTTATGCAATTTTCGCATATATGATAATTTTTTTCGAAACAAAGCAACAATAGTGATAATAATAAAGTTGGAAAAAATGGCCATCTAAAACATATTTCCGCATTTTTTTTTCTCCGAATTTCAACTAACTGCTGATTGTTCAAACAACACTGGTTAGTAATTTTATTTATCTTTTATTGGCAAAGCGTTGTCGTTTTGTGTCATCTGACAAAACCAGTTGTCTTGTTTGAATCAGATTTTGGTCATATGCAAATACATGATTCGATGATTGCGGTCGTAAAGTTGCATTTTGAGTATTAGAATTTACAATAGAATATATAACCATCGTATAAATACATCACTCAACACTAATTAATTTCTACTATGAATACAATTAATAATAAGCAGATGTAAACAAGGCCTGCGATTTTTTGGCACGTCTCTAAAGGTCATTGCAGACAAAACATAAATACATCAGTACAGTAAACGCCTCGACATCACCTCATCATGTGTAGTCAAAAATACGATATCGCACTATATGGAACATTAATTTAAACCCATATTTGAATTAAAGAGATGAAGAGATGTCGGGTGGATGTCAAGGCGTTAAGTTGTCGATGACCTTTATCTGATATCAGTCGCAAATTGTTATTTTATTTTATTTCCATTAAGCATTTTGAGAATTCACAAGATGAGTATTTTTTAAAATTTTAAATCTGATACTTTAGGATAAACAAATAAACCCATTTTCGGAAAAAAATAACGTTTTTAATTAGATTTGCATATGATCTTTTTATATTCAAAATCTCACTGTTAATGGGGTAAAATATTCTAATGAATTTATGAAAATCATGTTAGTGGTTTTCTACAAACGTAAGAACATTATGAGACAACAGGTGCCATAGTGTGGCGAGATTTATATGTGGTTTGATAAGGCATTTTTATGAGTGATTTTGAACAGTGTAAAGGTGTGGGATATGAAGGAGACAATACCACGGGCTCGCTATTAGATTGTTTATAAGCCCATTATAATATATAACTGTAATCAATTCTCAATAAAGTTGATTTTCGTTTAATTACACGTTGATATTCAATATATAAATTTTTTTAATAAATTTTAGAAAAGCCAATTTTGATTAAATTATCAATAGAATATATTATATTTTTCATATTGTTTTATTTGTAGCTAAAATATTGATTATTTTGATCAATATTTTCATCAATTACATGATGATAGTAAAAAAAAATACCTGCATTGATATTTTATACATATTCAAATATACCACAACATAAATAAACAGACTTATACCACATTAAAAAACAACGGCTCATAAAAAAGTCAAAGGCTGCACTAAATCACGGACGACGTTCTCAAAATCTGTGCGATTGGCCCGCGACGGGTTAAATCAAACGACTTTTTTGCTTAAAAAATGGATCCTGTTGCATAGCAATTCGAAGATTAAACGCTGCCTTAGAACAAGTCTGTGTAAATTTATTTCGATTATAAAACAATCGTGTCATGGAGTCAAGGTTCGGTCCGAGCCGCGAATGTGCGTTATGCCACGAGTGTGATCATCAGAGTCGTCATGATAACGGTCAAAGGTGTCATGAACACCGTGTTGAAGCAAAAACTACACCTTCCCATCGGACCAATTGCTGTTTGCGCATCCTGGAAAATCGCGACAGCGTCGTGCTTTAATCTTATGTCATCGAAAATGTGAATAATTGTAATGACGCAATCATTAATGGGTACAAAAACAAAATTTTTAAAAAAGTTGTCATGTAACAGGCATATTTCGAGATTCGGATAATTTATGATATGAAAATATTGTGAAATGGTCACTGCCGACAAATTTGGGAGACTTGTCTGATTCCGTGATAGTTGGAATAGTCGGTATTGGTGAAAATGTGCATTATTTGATTATTTTAGTATTATTTAGTAACTAACCAGGGGTCAACACGTCAGGGGTCAACCCGACAGGGGTCAACCTGTTAATAATATCAAGCTGTTATAATACAGACTGGCAGGACAACGTCTGATGGGTTCAGTTAGTTTCATCTATAATATTTCAATATTAATCTTTTTACTATCGAAAAAAAAAATTACAAAGCTTTTTACAAACTATGTATCACGGAATAAGACGTCTCAGGTTCGATCATTTGAGTTGATGTCAAATAAAATTGGTTATTACCACTATAACACCCAAAAAATGGTTCGATGAAAAACAAGGTATGCTTTATGATTGTATGTTTTGTTTTAATAATTTTACAACAAATATAAGATAATGATAAACGAACGCTTAATATCACGAAATTAGACAAGTATCCACATATTTGAAATATTTTATTATATTATATAACGAAGGTTTTTCACACTCTATTTTTGAATAAATGAAATTTATTTAGTCAATGTGAACGGTCATAGTTGAGCCTTGGGCTACCGGACAATGGTGTTGCTTCATCGATCGTGTACCCGGAGGTCGGCAGTTCAAATATCAAACACATTAATTTATCGTTCGATGAATAAAAAATAAAGGCTTAAGATTTTTTAGAATCTGTGGGAACCGCCTAATTTACAACGTTATTGATTGTAAAGGATCCGATTCGTCCGAAAATCAAGGCCGAACAATGCTTTTCCTGGTCAAAGAACCCATTGACGATTTTTTTTTAATTTATAAACCACGTTCTGGTAAAATGAAATACGAGGTAAATTAATAAGAAAAAAAAATTAATATTTACCCAACGTTTGCATTTCTGTAAAAA
Source organism: Hydropsyche betteni (assembly GCA_028571205.2). Taxonomy (NCBI): domain Eukaryota; kingdom Metazoa; phylum Arthropoda; class Insecta; order Trichoptera; family Hydropsychidae; genus Hydropsyche; species Hydropsyche betteni. The sequence continues at coordinate 6,407,982 of JAOXNN020000027.1, read as the reverse complement.
TAAAAGTGATGGTCGTTGATGGACGATTTAATAAGTCTTCACTCGTATGAAGTTAAAACTTTAAATTTGCATTCAAATCGCTTTTTCGAATATATCTAAATAATTATGGATAAAGATCGTATTTTCTTTGATGGATGTACAATATTGGTGTTTCGCGTGTGTTTTAACGGATTGTGAAACATGATATAAAAAGCGGTACAGTACAAAATTGAAGCTTCTTTATAATATCGTTTTAAATGTCAAATAACAAAAAAAAAATCTTTGAAAAGCAATTTCAAAAGATTCAGGTCGAACAACATGCAATATATTAATATGCATCAGCTGTGATTTTAACACAATTTTTATATTTTAGAAATATTGAAAATGTTTTAAATTAAATGCATTATTAACATATTGTGCGTGAATTTTTTTGATTAAAACTTATGGTCAGAAAAATATTGTCGATATACAAATGCATAAATTAATTAAACTTCATCAAAAATAATAATATGTTAATTCGATATTACAAATATTTGAAAACAAGTATTTTGTTTTACATATAAAAAAAATCATTTTTTTAATAATATTATAAAAACACGAAAGGTTTCGCTACACGTTTTCAAAAATGTCACAATTAACATTTGTAAGTAATGTGACTGAAAATTATTTATTTTATTTAATACAAAGACAAAATAAATCGAATCAAAACCAAAACCCCACTAAAATTATTCGATCGAAACGTTTTTCTTTAACCCTTCTTTGCATGCATTTTTATTTTCCATAAAAAATCAATGGTTATTGTCTATTTTATACGACGAAAGAATAATAACAATAAAATGAATGTAATATAAAATTTAATTTAAAACGTGCCGTTGACATGTGTAGCACTTCAATCGACCATACATTATAATTTTTCAGTACGAAGGAAACGTAATGAATTTGGATATGAAATCAATAGATTACGACTGTATAGAAACATAATGACGTTATAGAGGTCGTAGCAAATTTGCAACAGAATCCAATGAAAGCGGGATCGACATGATTGAAATACGTGTACTCATATCAATTCGTCACGATTTGAGCACGGCGAATAATAGACGTGGTCAATTCGAGTATTCCTCTCGTCAATGTTGGCGACCTTTAAAATTTCGACATTGGATCCAAATGGAATGGACGTGCCGAAACGATGCACCGGCCGATTATGATTATTGTCGGCGTAAACCTCTCGTCGCAATAAAATAATAATCATCGCCTCGTCCACTTGACATTTCGTCAAAAAATGGGACTGCGATTAATCATTAGGCGGCAAAAAAAAAAAACGACTCGTAATAAAACGTACGTGCGAAATTGTTTGGAGAATATTATAGAAATCGAAATGTTTGAATGTTAAGGACGCGGTAGAAATTTAAAGGCGACTCGTCCAAATGTTAATCTTATTTTTTTTTTAACGTTAACAAAAAGTGTAAAACAAATATCAAATGATTAGGGATATAGAAATATTTCAAATATGCAGAACATATTAGTATGAAAGTTATAAAGCTTTACTTTGAATATTTATGAATAGTTCAGATTATTCTTATAAAATGCATAAAAATAAAATATAATTCAACAGCCAGCCATGTTCGACTTTGAACCATAATCGTAAGGACGATGGTTCAAAGTTGCCGAGATAGCGAGGGTAGATCCTTTTTAAACTATTCGATCCTCTCAAATTGGGTATTTAACTATTTGTCTCGATAGTAAGAGTTTAATCTCTCATTGATGAAACGATTCCAAAAAATATATAATAATAATGCATTGGCACCTGTTTTTTCATCATGTTCCTTTATATGTGAAAATTTTACATGGCTCCAGATACCGCCAATCAATGACAACACGAAGTATAATTCAATATTAAAAAGTGCACTTGTTTATTAATATAATTTTTTTTTAACATAATTTATTCATAGTTAACGGTTCTTCAAATTATTAAATTTCATTTAGTAATAGTGTTAATTAAATGTCAAAATATCTAAATGTCTATTTGATATTTATGACTTTTATTTTGTAATATATAATATTTTGTTTTTACGTAATATATTATTAAATGTATCAAGATTTGATCAAAATTTATGATATTAAATATACATATATCAATTTTGATATATATATGTTGAGAATATGTTATATTGATTATCGATCGATAGGTTGAAACAAATAATTGTGTTTCAGGACAAAAATGGGACAGTTATGGGGACTCTGGTAACCCCTAAATTTTAAAAATAATTATAAAATCATAATTAATTTTAAGAATAATGTCAAAACAAGCATTATGTCAGAAACAACAGCAAATTTTTTGTCACATATACAATAAATATTTAAAAATTATGTTTTGATCTCCCCCTAAAAAATTCTGGCTAGGATCGTGGATTAAAATATAATTAATGAAAAATGTCAGTAAAAAAAAAATCAAAAGACTAATCAATTCGAATATAAAAATGTAGAAAATATGCGGGAAAATTTTACTGACCATCCAATGCATCGAATTTGATATAGCACCAAAATTTTGAATGAAAATAAAAAATGCTCATAAAAATACATCTTAACGCAAGCATTCATTTTAATAAAAAAAAACCCGAGGGTTTTGTAACGAATTTTGCATTTGCATAATTCAGGCATCAAATATCAAAGATTTCATTCCCCCTCTTTTTCGTTGGAGGACGTTCGGGAAATTATCATTACTGAAGAAATCGAAAGTGACGAAGCACTTTCTATCATAATACAATAATCTTCGAGTACAAGTCAATACGATCGAATCAAATATCGATACCAAATCAACGATTCTTCCATTCTCGATAAACAGTACATAACCTGCCGGTCAAGGCTTTTCATTTATTTACGTACGAGATCCGCTTCGCTTTGATGTCATCACTTTCGATTGTCCATATTTGTATTTTTTGCATGTATATATTTTTTTGTTAAATCGAATACCGTCTAAATCGAGAATACGTCGCCTTTTCTCAAGTATTCAGTCAAGTCAATGGTCAAAATCTTCCTTTTTAAAAGGTTAAGTTGGATCAAGTAAAATAACAATCTATCGTGGTATAAAATAATGTATTTCTTGTAAATATTACATCCACAAAAAGTTATTTTATTATTTAGCATAAATAACATTAAATACGTATTTTTAGAGATCGTGTTTGTTATTTATAATTTATCAGGAGAGTAGAAGGCAATTGAAACTATGTGAATATAATTTTTATAAAAATATGTTCATCATGGTTATATTTACAATGAATAGCAATAATTTGTGTTGTAAAAATATTGATCATAAAATTTGCATCATATATGTGTATATATATTATTCATATGCAACTAATATCGTTCATTTTCGAAACATATCACTCTAAGTACACACTGGCCTGCAGTATCAATATGTGTGATAATAAATTATTGATTTAAATTGCAATATTACAATGTTATAAATTGGTAAACTTTAACAAATAATAGTTCTAAATCATTAACGAACTTATCATGCTTCATAAATATAGAAAAATTGTGGCTTAATTTATTATATATCAACAGAAAATTATTAGTGAAAGTAATTCATAAATTAGAATATGTGAAAAAAATATTTTTATTTTCATTATAAATAAAATAAATCAAATAAAATATTAATTTGAGATTCTAAAATATAACAATGCAATCAATTCGAGATGTTTTATTACCCTTTAATGTTGATTTTCGACATGAAATAAGTACATAAAATATACAAAGAATACTAATTTTTGGCACGCACAATATGTGAATACTGCATCGTTTACTTGAAAATAATTTGTATGAACTTTAAACAAAATGTTTCTACAAATAATTTAATATGATGAACTATAATATTTACAAATCATTCGAGAATTTCTTTAGCCACAAATGCAGCGTATATTGCTAATAAAGTTATTTTGGCTAGTTGAAATATGAACACAAAAAACATAATTTCAAACAATAAATTTGCCTATATAAATTATAAATAAATTTCTCACTAGCATTTGATCAATTTCTTCAATCAAGTGAGTATTTGGATACATATTATATTAATATTATAATAAATATAACACAACATCAAAACATATTAATTAATATATACAATTAATTTTTAACTAATTAACTAATGTGTGCAGATGAACTTCACATTGTTCGAAAGCTCATTTCTAAAATTATTATTGGCAAAATCATTAACCTTAAGATTCTTTTAAGTACAATATAATTTTGAACCGAAAGGAAATTCAAAAGAGGTACATACAAGAAGTTTATAATAATACAGTGAAGCGACTTCATACTATTTAACTCAGCATTGTGTTGGTTTTTTGGGTAATTATTAGGGATGAACTGTAGAAACTCTATGTAAATATTTTATTATGAATCAAGAATAAGAAGAGAAATTTTAATGTGAAATTACTTTGAAATACAACTTATTTTGTTTTAAAACAAACGGGGCATAATTTGATTTTTAATACAGATAGACAAATTCCATGAAAAGTATGACCACAAGAAAAAACCCATAGACCACCATCAGCAATTAAAACCATACTGGAAAGAGGTAGGCGACAGTGATAACAATCCTTATTAGGACACAAATCTTCTAAATATTCTAAAGTTTGTTCAAGACTCATGCCCACTTGATAATGAGGCTTATTGTTTTTGTTATATATTGACATATCAAAATGGTCACTTATGAGATTCTGAAGAATGTCTGGCTGATGTGAACATAAATCATCAGACAAAGCTTCATCAAATGCACATATTTTTAGTCCCCAATGATGCGTTTTTGATGCTGCAACTAATGGTAACGCAGTGTGGGGCAACTCTGTAGCAAAACAGCGTTGAAGGTGCTCAGTCATCTGAATTACAAATATGAAAGAAAGAAAGGTCAGTATTTTTATAATAAAAGATTTGAACTGTTAAGAATATTATATACTAACCTCTGAAACTGCATCGTTGAAATTGTAAGATTCGTATACTGTGTCTATAAGCTTATTATTGATGGTGCCATCGTACTGTTCAAACATTTTCAAAAACACACTTGTATGGAAATATTTCAAAGATAATTCAGAAATAGGTATTAAATTTGAATATGCTTTAAATAAATTGGTTGTATTGAGCCAACCAATAGTTTTGAACATTAACGAAGCGATCGAATCCCAGTTGAGCATTGTTTTATTTAAAATTTTAACATCAAATTTTTTACCACAATTTAAGCATTCTTGTTTTTTCAGTGTACCTAGAAGCTCAATCGCAATTTTCCAAGTGTCAACTGTAAATTGTGGCAAATATGTGTACAGTAACTCTTCGTCTAGCATTTGAAGAATTAATAACAAAAGATTTAACAAATCTTCATTTTTCCGTAAAAACAATATTTTCCTCCACATATAAGGCACTTTTTTACAAATATCATAACACTGTTCAGATTGACTGGCATTCCACTGTTTTTCGATAAATATATCTAATATATTAGAGAATTGTGGAGTTTGACTAGAATATGAATTGGGAAGTGGATATCCGCAATTGCAACTTGTCATATGTGTTGCACTAGAGTTCATGTTAACAAAAGCTTGAAGAAAATATGCACATATTGTATCGTCGGCTATCACAGAATCAATTAAGTCATTTAAATTTGGAGATTTACTTATATATTGCAAAAAAACTTTGCCACAGTGATAATTTGAATATTTAAGGGAATTACCCTGCAAGATAGAATAGTCCTCGACTTTTTTCATTATTTGGTGCACGTCATTAATATCACAAGTGACATCAGTAAGTGTAGTGTATAGTGTTTTGCTACGATCCATTTTATTAATATCGCTAAGTTTAATATTATGATATATAGTTTTTACTGCGACACTTATATTTGAGTCTGTTTCTTCATATTGAATGCTGGTTTTATTTTTTACAACTCCACTTTTCTTTTCAGTATATACAATATCATCGTCATTATCAACTACTAGAGTATTAGAAATTAATGATTTAGGAATATCATCCGTGTCGGCTCTTACATTTAATGGTTCATTGTACATTTTATCAGATGTGATTTTTTTCACTTTGCCTTCCAAATTGTTCCAGGTTTGCATTAATTTAGATGTTCCAACACTTAATTTGTCACTAAAAGAACTACTTAAATCTTTAATGACTTTGATAGTGTCAGGTGGTTTTTGAAATATTGAAGATTCACAATCCTCACCGTTCGATTGAGCCGGAATATCGGAGGAAGTTAAGTTTATATATGTCTTTTCATCATCAGTTGATGCAACTTTAGCCAAAAAACTATTTTCAACAACAAAAATACCAGATTTTAATTTTTGTCCATTGGTTTTTTTGATTTTGCTAATTTCATCCAAAAAAGGTTTAATTTTATCATGTAAGCTTTTTTCATCGATTTGTATAAGTTTATCACCGAGTTCATACATCAAGTGAAGTTTTTGAGAAAAAGGAATAGATTGAATCAAAGCTTCAGCATGATTAGAACATATTTGAGCACAAAGTTTATATTTTTCGTTCATATAGCATTTCAGTAAAAACTTTTCAATAGTATAAAAAGATAGTAAAGTTATGTTTCCATTTGACCTCCATAAATATATTGAATCGTGCATTATTTTACAATCTAATATATCACTATATTTATCAGTCCAAAAAATTAGTCCTGCTATTTTCGGATCAAAAATAAATATACATTCCTTTGTGAAAGTCAACAAATATCTATTTTTTAACATGAAAAGCTTACGTAAGCCTAAACTTTTTTGAACAATTAGATTATTGGAATCAACCAAAAAATTAAAATTGTTGTTTTCAAAATCATCTACAGTTATTATATCATTCGGAGGAGTTTCTATAGAATGTTTGAACTGATGTGTCGAAACAACAGTACCGTTAGTTCTCGCTTCCCATATTCGTGAATTGGATCTTATGCAAAATATTTTTAAATGATCAAATTTTTGTAAGTTATTTAATTGATCTGCATGTGATACTATGCTATAAGTTTTATTTATTTTATTTAATTTTTGATCATTTGCACCCGCAGTGGAATATGAAAAATTAGCACTGCTATTCGATTCATAAAAAAAACAAGCTCCAAATTCACCATCCCTTAATTGGTGGCCGATTTGTGCATAATGTTCCTTAGCAGTATCACAAATATAACATCTACTAAATGTCGATACTAAAAGTAAATTTTCTTTGATATCCAATTGAATGATACGAGAATCTAAGGTCATAAAAGTGAACGTCGGTGAAATATGAAAATTAGCCTGAAAATAATGAATAGATATCACTTAATTTCTTCAAATAAAATACAGGAAAAATAAACTATAAAACATACAATGGATCTGGAAAGGTTCACGAGTGATATTGCTCCGACATCGTCGCCTGCATACAATTCATTGCTATTTTCACTCCAAACCATATAGGTGACTTCATTTCCATTATGTTCTTTCGAAGTTTGAATAATGGAGGATTTCATATATGTTCCTGTAGCAGTTCCAAAATCGCATACATACACCGTTCCTTTGTGAGTGGCAAATGCTATAAATTTTTCATTAGGAGAAATTTTTAATGTCGTAATTGAGCCTTCCTGAAAAAAAAAATTATTCAAAAAAAAAAAACATGGAGGTACACAAAAATTCAAAAATAAATTAAACATGTTCAAACCTTATTCGGTACGAGTTGAACGAACGAACAAGGTTCTCTATTGAATATATAAAGTCCTCCACTCGTAGCGCCGAATATCAGATATGAATTAGAGACATCGAAACATGTATACTGTAACAAAAATGTACACAAATTAGTTAAATACACGAAATTGACATAGCACAATGTCAAGTTCAGATATAATATCCAAACAACGCACAATGAATAATCAAAACGTCGATAAATGAAAGCATACATACTGAGTAAAGAATAACCTAAGTGATGTTACTAAAAATAAAAGTGAGATACCATGTAGAGTATATGTTGTACTGAAAAGCTCGATTTTCAGGCGCACACACACACGTAAACTAGAAATGTGTCTTTAGCGGGTGAACGAACCGCGAGACCGATGGAGATTTGTGAAGGATTTATCAGTGTAACACTTTGTATAATATATTATATTTTACTTTGATACGAAGAGAACATTCCTGGGGAAAGGCAAGTTCTGAGGGTAAAGCTCTCTCTGCTAGCAGCCAAGGAACGGCGAAGGTAGAGCCTTCCATTACGCGACCGTTCGCTGCGGCCATTTCACTGCTACTAATGTAAGTTGCTGTGCTATTTTACTATCTGTCAGTCTGTCAGACGTTCGACCACTGTTGCCAACTTCTATTTTAAACAATTTTATAGTGACATCTCTCGATTTTTGGTAATATGTTTTTCTTTCATAAACTATTGATGCTTTTCGAATTTTTATTGAAATTTTCTATAATATGGAATTAATTTTGATTGGACTAGCTGCACCCGGCAGACGTTGTCCTGCCAGTCTGTATTGTAACAGCTTGATATGATGCTATGAATTGCGTAACCAAGGCAACTAAATTCAACAAACGACAGATCTTTGATTCTTTATATTGAATTTTTTTCTGATTTTTTTTGTTTTAATGATACAAAAACCTTGACAAAAAAATGCATATACTTGCCAATTTTCATAGTGATCGGTCGAACGGTGTTGGAGTGAAATGACGTCTAATATACAAACATCCATAACGCTAACCCAACCTAACCCAAGCATGTTACTTATGACGTCTGTTTTTAGTTTAGACGCAATTATATGTAGGTAAACTTTGATAGTTGACATTCAAATTAAAATCGATAGTTTGGGTTTAACCAAACTAGTATGGGTATAAACAAATAAAGGTGAACACTTGAACTGTGACATATATACTTTTATATGTATAGGAGCCCCCAATATTTTTTTACGCAATGAGCCCATGCAAAATAAATCCACCACTGTGTACTTATAATTTCTATTTTATGTAAGGGACGATAAATGATAAAGAATTACTTTGGATTGATTAATTTTTATTTTGGCACGATAGACAAATATGAGCCTTTAAATATTACAATAAAGGTTCCTTTAATTTTTATAATATTACATTTTGCTATCAAATTATCAAGTCAAAATTAACAATGTTCATTCATTATAAGCTACTGTCACATTTTTCATATGTTTTCATCGTACGTATGCACATATTAAGTCAATGAATAACTGATATAGTCGGAAACACATATGACACGTTTCTTTGCTACAATGGCATAAGTTTAATACAATTTTAAAAAGTCCAAATAATCTTAAGTCATCTACTTAATAATATTATGAACTATAATTCTAAATTTAACATTGCTACAATGGAATTTTCATTAATACAATGACACTATACACTTTACAATAAACGAGTGCTTTTGATACCAATTCCAGAAGATTATCAGCTAATATCTAATTATATGAACTACTATACATTTAACAGATGTTGATGGGAAATAGGGGAAAAGTTTATGTTTACAAATGTAGGTATATTATTTTGAAGTAATTCTATATTATCAATTAATATGTATATACCGGCCATAAAATTGCTTCTTATATAATAATACATGTATGTATATAAAAACTAGTACAGAGTCAGGTTTCAAACATATTTTCAAAACGTCAAAGATAGTTCATTGTTTCATATCATATGTTAAAAATCTCAGGATTTCAATACCTTTGACTTAAACAAGTAGCACCTGTCGTGATAAAAATATTTTTTCATGTGTACTAAATAAAGCATATTTATAATATTGAAAGATCTTCAAAACTGTAATTAAAAAAGTGTTAAAATTTCAAAATTTCGAGAAATGCAGTACTCATTATTGTAAAGTTATATGTAATATT
>JAOXNN020000027.1:6367996-6397150 GCA_028571205.2 Hydropsyche betteni | reverse complement strand
TGTGTGTATTATATATGTATATACATATTTGTATATATAAAAATTCGATTTACTTAAAAAAACCTAACTTATAAGGTACTCTCAAGATCTAGCTTGATTTGCATATTTTTTATCAAATGAATCACAACCACTTAAAAATAAGTACTGTTATGTTAACTTTGAGTATTTTGTTGAAATAAAAATCAAACATAATTTTCGTTTTACAATTCATTAGATACGAACGAATACTACCAAGTTTACAATATATTCCCAAAAATTAAAAATCTTATCCGCAAAAATCGTCATACCTTTGGTTTGATTTTTTTTAAGGTACATATGAAAAATACTAAGTATCAAATTGAATTGGAAATTTATTTACAATTTGTTTTCACTCAAAAGTTGCATAAATATTTATAATTTTTGATAATTATATTAAATATTATTATATTTGTCATGTGATGAACAGTAATAAAAATAAATTGATTTTAAGTACATTATATAGATATATTAAAAATGGTGTATTCACGTATTTATGCAATGTACTTTTTCGTGTATTAAAATTAAAACTTTGTTCTACTTTGAAAAAAAAAAATTAATCTCCAATAGCAAATTATAAAAAGAATATTCAAAGGTGTAAGTACTACACTTTAAACTTAGCCAACAGGCTGAGAAGCGATAGGTGTATGTACTGTGAGTTGCTACACGTAGTATCTTATACTGCCTTACATGAATTAAATTCACAGTAAAATAAAATTATATTATTCTATTTGACATAACCAAGTTGGCCACATAAAAGAATATTGAAATATAGATAAAAAATAATCTGCATTCGCTTCGACGTTACGTACATTTGAAATTAAAGACTTTTTGGATACGTATCATATCTAAGTACGAGGAAATGTCCATGGCACATTTGTATATGAGAGGTCTGAGCACTGTTTACATTTTTTACCAAGGCTCAGGACGAGGAGGTGCTAACTGATGCCCGAAACCTGGAAATGGTCTGTATGGACCCCCTGGAAATGGAAACCAGGAATGCGGTCTGTCCCGCATGGCCTCGGCTCAATCGTCCTCTCGTCCCGGACTCAACTCATATCCCGTACCGTTTTCGGGTGAGAAAGCCATCACATCGGGGGGTGACAGACTATCAGTTGGGTAGTAGAGGTGCCGTTCGTTGCTAGGACCGGCACCGTTCATCATCATAGGCGGCGAAGCAGAAGGCCTTCCCGAACCAGAAGTGCCAGGGGAGGTCAATTCTCCACCTGGGGACAGGAAACCCATATCCGAACCACCATCTCTACACCACAACTGACGCATTTCCTGTCTCCTGGAGCGCATCAGAGTCTTGTATTCTGATATCCTCATTTTCTTTCCGTCGACAATGCATGTTCTTTTAGGACGAGGTCTGTATCTGTAATCGGGGTGCTTTTCCATGTGCAGCTTCGATAGCCTCGATTGTTCTTCGTAATAAGGCTGCTTTTCTGCATTCGACATAGCCTTCCATCTCGCGCCCAATATTTTCGATATGTTCGAATTGTGCATGTCGGGACAGGCCTTCAAGATCTTCCGCCGTTCGTCTTTCGCCCACACCATGAAAGCGTTCATGGGTCGTTTTATATGAGCTTTGGTTTCACCGTCTCTTTTCTGTTGGCGAACTATTTTCCCTTTATCTGCGGATTCTTCTGAAGGTTTATATGCATTTTCAGCTCCCCAAACTGAAACGTAAAAGAAAAAATAACATTATTCTCTTTCAGCAGCATGATCTCAGAAAAGTTAGAAACCGTAAATCCAGTACGAAACAATTGCAAAAAAAAAACGTTGGAAAATAGCACGAGTCTATTCCCGCAATGTTTGAGTAATTCGTTAACTTCGAAAAATTGCATCGACAATAAAAATGACGATAAAACCGTAAGATACCGATACATCAACATACACTAGATAAAATAATTGTTATAATAAAGTTACTTATTGTAATATAATAATTAGGCAGTGGAAGCGGATCGAGGCGTTGCAGCAAAGCGAACGAAAATGCCACAAAAACGGTTTGGCTATATTGGAAATAGTCGAGTCCGTTGTCCGTCGTGTAGGACGTTATAAATTACCCCACCGGCGTGTAATATTAATTTACGAAACGCGCTGGCTTTCCGCCGCTGTGAAAGCTCGTTTCCGCATTTCATATTATTTTGATATGGGGGACGGATGAGAGAGCGAATGGAGATAGAAAGAGAGACGGACAGAATCCGCGCCAGAAATTCAATTCCGATTAATCTCTGGGTTGACGTTGGGCGCGGAATCCGGCCATATCCGCCGCCTCCATTTCGCGCCACAATGCCGCTCAACTGCACACGCAAATCATTTTGCATATCGTGCCCGATACTGATACGGGTGATGTCTGTTAAATCTTAATATCGATCGTTATCATATTATATTATATTTCATTGTATCGTTATAACGAAGCGTGTAACAACGGAAAATTTTGTTTAATTATGATTTTTAAAACAAGAGAAAATAAAAATCGCAGATAAAGACACGATGAAAAAAGCGCGTTACTCGAGCGCTGTTTTTCCTATGAAAAATAAACATGTATATTATTTTTGGATTTGATATTATTCCATTAATGAAAGAATTCGGTTAACTGAAACTTATTGGAAAAATTCGTAAAAAAAATTTTCGTCTCTTTTATAGTGAATGTAGTGTAATGACACCAGTAATTGACCTGTAGATGACCAGCTCTCAAAAAAAAAAAACCATAAAAATTGAAGTTTTAAAGTTGATAATCTTTGGGAAAAGGTGCGATAGATAAGTTTTAATAAGCAACTTGTTCATCGTAACTTTTCCTAAAGATCATTTTCTTTAAAAACCTTAAATTGTGCGTTTTTCTGAGAGATGGTCAACAAAACATACATGGTTCATAACTAGTGTAGTTACTCTAATAGTTAGACTATGATAATTATCTACTGACCGTGCAACTTTTTACAACTCATAAAGGACGAGCGTGACCGGGTGGTAACACTGTTGTGAACTTACCCCCATTTTGGTCCTTTTTCTACCAGAAAATAGTAACTTTCATTCAATTTCGGTTCAGAAGGATCTCTACCACAGTTATCTTACAGCCGCGGCAGCGGACACAACTACCTAATGTCCTCACGATTTATTTAAGTTTCGGTTAAAAAATTTTCATAAAAATTGAAATTTCTCAACAAAAAGTACAATTTTTAATATATTACTTAATTACTTAGGTAACTTTCATTGATGTATTTATAATAACAATGAGTTGATCTACAAAGGTAAGATCGTAAATATTTTTAAATATTTTCTATGTAGCCGTATTTCAATCCCAAAAGCTTGCGTGACCATATGAACACGCTCGTCTTTTACACCGAGGTGTATTTTTGTATGAAGCATTATTTTCGATTTTGTTTTTAGTACATTTTATAACCTCGGATTTTTATAAATTTTTCAAATATTCCAAAGATTTAACTGTTGGAGACATTATCGACATATTGGAACATCCCGGTCCAAGCGATGATGACGAACTCCATCGTTTCGGGGCTGATATTTTTATTTGTCCCTCCGAATCAAATGTTTTCCTTTTTGTTTTCAAAATAATGAGGTATATTCATGCAGCCTATAACACCAAAATGGATGCAGATGATAAGCTCAGGAAACTTCACCCCATTATAAATATAAAAAAAAAAATACTTTGGAAAACTTTGTGCCCCACGAGTTTTTGGATTGTGATGAATCGATGATCAAGTATTACGGAAGTCATGGGTGCAAACAATTTATTCGTAGCAAGCTTAAAAGGTTTGGCTATAAGACATGGTGCCTGAACACAGATTTTGGTAATCCAAATTTTGTTCCAATGGCAATCATTGGACAATAGAGCTAGCTGGCCATCTTCAACTCGAGGAGTGGCTCTTACAATTAGCCTTATTTTTTTTTTAATAAATATATTTTGGCATTTCGAATCGGCAATGTTTTTGAGCTTTGGCATTTTACTGGTAATATCGGGCCACCCCTCAGTAGTCTACAAGTTTGGCCTGCACTATAAACAATACATATAAACACCCACCCTACCGGGACGAGCGTGACAATATGGTAACACAGACTTTCTATATGAAAGCTTTGTGTATTTTTTTTAATTATTTTTGCTAGACATAGAAGACTATATTTTAATAGAATATAGCTTAAAACTTTAAATTTTTAACAAAAAATTTTCCTCGTCAGGGTTGACTGACAATACAGAAAAAGTTAGAGAAACACTTCGATATTATATAAAAATTTACTGTTAGGTACTATTGAAAATACTATACGATATTATTGGTATTTTTCGTGAACAATTCAAGATCCGATCTCTAATGGGCGAACATCGATATAATTTAAACATCAACAACATATAAACAAACACATCTACTGATCATGACGACGAATCAACAAATCAATTCATAATTCAACATGAAAATTTCGGCATTGCAAAATAATGCGAAAAAAAAAGACACTCACTGTTAAACGGCGTTCCATAATCGGGTTCGTCTTTCATTTGCGTTGGGGGCGCAGTGGGGGTCTGCGGGGGGTCAGAGCGGGGCATGGTGTAAAGGGGGCGCGGGTAGGCGGCCGCCCCCACCGTCTGCTCGTATTGTCCGAAGGGGGTCGGGGGGGGCGCCGACGGCGCCGTGGGGGCTCCGGCCGACGGGGGCGCAGGCTGGGGGGCAGAGCCCCCGCTGCCCCTCGGCTTGCTCAGGTTCAGCGGGGCGTCGAGGTCGCGGGGTGGAGTCGCCGGGGAACTCGCCGCCGCCCTCGAAGACCTCGTCGGACCCACCGAAGACGTTTGTACTCCTGAGGTCCACGCTGGCATCGACACCATCTGAAATTCGTTATAGAATCGTTAAAATTGACCGGCGGTTGACATGTGTGTTATACGAGGAAAACGACGGGTTCGATATGTCAACATATTATATAGCTGCTCTTGTGCGATGAATTATGTTTATTTCAATTGAACAAATAAATGCGTTTGAATCTATTGTACTTTGAATATTCAGATTTCGACTCTTTCAATAAAATGTTGAATTTTTTCTATGGAAATACGATTTATCATTGTAATTCAGAATTTAATAAACAATTGTGAGATGTGTGTGTGTCACTTGTGACATGTGAGTTGTATCACTTGATAGAATCAATTACGCCAACGAATCAATTGAAATATCAGAGAGTTTTTTCATCAAATAAGACTCTCATTTTTGTCTTATTATAAGAAGAAAATATTCGTCGAAAATTGAAATGAAAAACACCTGAAGTAGAAAATAAAATAGTGATAATATTTTCTTGTTTCAAAAAAACGGAAATTTAATGAAACAAAATTCCATCTGTGCAAGTAGATGATATGATTTAATTATAAATAAAAATTAACATAATTAACTTTATTCATGTATCATAAAAATTTTATTCATAAAGTAGGAAATTTTCCAAGAAAAAATATATTATTTTTCATTCTAAGGTAAATAATTATTTCGTATATTTCATAACTATAATAAAACCATTTATATTTTCCAATAATGAATTGACAAGTAACATCATTCTAAAGCTATTTTCCGCACAAAATTCGAGTATTTCATGTGTGATGAAAATGGAGGTGGATAATTTTGGTGGATAATTTGAAGACTTCCAAGTTCTAATAATTATTCAATCACCACTTTTATTTCAGATTATGAAGACTAAGAAGTAGGGTTTTTTTTGTTTAACGAGAATTCAACCAATTTAATATGTACCTAATTCAAAATGTTTTTCGGATCGTTAGTCATTTTCCTAATCTCGTAAACCAATTAGTTGCGAAAAGTGAAATTATAACTGTCACGAAATACTAGAAACCAACCATTTTTCGTATAATCGATCAATTATGTTTATGGATTGACTGCATCTCTCGTCGCTTAACTTCGGTTAATCAATCGAACCGATGCATTCAACGAGTTCAAGCCGTTATTAATGTACGTAATCAATTCGAACATGCACAGAAGGAAAATTCGGAAAAGTTCAACGAAATAAGAAAATGGCGGCGTAACAATGCTCGTTTGGAGAACAACATTTGGACAATCGTGGGCCGGACTCGGCGTCCATTCGTTGGCGGGGGTCACGCCCCCCGCGACGGGGCGGGACTGGGATTATTTATTGGCCACAATCGCGAAGCTAACTATTCTTGAAAAATCTTGGCATCGTATGATGTGTGCCACTGCTATCCCAGTGCGCCTATTATGTTCGAGAGAAAGCTCTCGCGGCTGAAAGCTCTCGCCGTCCCGTTCGCTCCGCAAGATTGCTTCTTTTTTCATTTTATCGTACGTTCTCTACTTTTCGCATGAAAAGAATACTTTATGCCGACGCAAGAAACGAGTATTCTTTTTTAATGGTCGCCCATCGTTGTGACTTACATTATCTGTGATGGGAAGTTGTTCTCGTGGAAATTTTTTTTCAAAATAATTTTTAATCAATTTTCCTTTTCAATTATGAAGTAATCACTAATATATCTGTATACATTTATAATACAATAGTTTCATCAAATTATAGATACATTTTATAGTTGACATAACACAATATTATAATGTAATATATCTTACGTTGTGTGATTGTGACTGTTGATTTGCATTCTGTAAACGCTGATGATGTGGTAAATGTGAGTGATGTTGCGGCAATGACCGGAAATGTTCAATGAAGGGTAGAAAGACCAAGGGTTGAGCAGGTAATTGGGTTGAGCCATCCAAGAGTGCACCTCCAGCTGCACCGTATTGTGCAACCTGCTGCTGTAACTCCTGAAGCCTCCTTTCTTGAAGACGCCGTGCTTCTAGTCCTCCCTGGACGGCGAGTTGAGCCTGAAAACGAAAATAAACTTATAAAATACACTTGAAATTAAATTGGTATAGAATTTAAAAAAAATACTATGCGATCATATATTTTTTGTGATCGGTTTTGCAACACTGAAATAGAAAAAAATTGATTTAGGGGAAATTTAGCGAAATAGTCAACGTGTACCTTTCGCTAGTGTTGTTGTTTATTGTCAAAAAGATGATGTATGGATATGGAAGATCCGACACAGCACGATAAATATCCGGTTTATTAATATAATCGCGAAAGAGCGGCGAGTTTGGATCAATCTCAAAAGGGGCAGTCGAAGATGGAGCGCGCGATACCAGAAATAGCGGTAAGAATAAGAGCAGTGCGCCGGAATAAAAATGTTTGACGTATATACGCTCCGCGTAGACGCTATTATTAGTGTCGCACTGTAGTTTTGTTGTGACTATTAATAAACACCCATAAAAACATAATTAATGGAACTGTATCTCTTTTTCTCTCCGCGCTACGTATAAATAAACCGGAACGCGATATGGAGAGCGAAGCACACGCGTGCTCCACAGTGTGGAGCTTTCCTCCAAAAAAATGTCTCTCCAAACTTTTTTTCACTAATTATCATACCTTCATATATACATATTTCAACTTCATCGAACGTATATAAAGTTTTTTTTTAACGATTTTCATATAATATTAATACATCCAATTTTCCGAATATATCCAATTAACTAACAGTGAGGCGATTGTTTAAAACAAAATATTTTGCGTAGTGGTGGAATTGCTCAAAATTGTATAATCAATATAGAGGAATTCGGACAGGTTGACATGTTGGAAAAAAATGGAAGGTACGCGTCTCCGGTCAATAGTCTTCGGTCGTCACACGTCTTTTGCATCTGTCCAGCAATAGATCAACTACATACATCAACAGCATCGGCCGGTTGTGGTTGTTGTGACGATTCAGAAGCGGTTTATTAATAAACAATACCAAATCGCAGGTCCGGTATTTCGGATTCGCGGGACCCATAAGCATGACGTGCAATAACTGTCAGCGAGCGATTGACGTAAAAGCATTCGCACCTAAATTATATCCCTATAGGTGCACGTTCGCATTGGTATAATGTCGATATTTATATATCGTGCGTTTATTGCTTATTATTAGCGTTATTACGATAGATTTTCCGGTGGAAATCGTCCGCGTCTTGATGCCGTATGCGTGTCGTACTAATGAGAAAACTGATTTGAAAACTTGCGATTTGTACTGACCATACGTTGCTCAAACGTGGACATTATTCATAAATAAGTATTAATTGTACAATATATTATAGTGAAATTATTGAAAATCATGAAAAGAAAATATATTAATAGAGCATTTAGTGAAAATTGATCTAGAATGTATAATTTTCAGAAGAGTATGGTCGTCCTTGTGAATACCCATCATTATTTCAGTTCTGCGATGCGCGTCGAGTAATAACGCACCTACAGGCGAGACGTCAACGGACAGTTATAATAATTCCACAAAAAGAACAAATCATAAACAGTTCCAACATCGACGATTGATTTATGGTCTGATTTTCCATCTGCTTTGTGTTCGCAGCTTCGCTCGGGGAAACCCCCATTTCAGTTCGCACTGTACCAAACGTCAACCAAACGAGATCTACAAACGTTCTTGGGCGGGGAAGCGAATGGACCTTTTCGATCGTTTCATATTTAATATTATGAAATATCGTTTTTAGAGTTGACGGTGCGTTGTCGAAGGAGAGGTCGCTGAAAGATAACTGGAGGATGTCGCGTCGTCAAATTTGAACGAGAAATTGTGACAATGATGGATAGCCGACGATCTGGTAACTTTTCGAGAATTGTTCGGATAACATTTGCCGAAATAGAATATAAAAATAAAAAAATGGAAAAAAATTGAATCTTACAATCTACTTTTCGGCCAGAGATGGTAGAGGGATTTGCTCAACAGGGAGAAATGGTCCTTTCTCCAATTCAAATGATACGAAAATTTTCACGAGTTGAGTTATGCAGTGTTTATTATACAGATCAGCAATTACAAAGTTATCAATTAATCACAAATAAAATCCCCACGTTACAATCTTAATATAAACAACTGAAATGAATACAACTGTCGTTTAAGCATTTAAATTAGTCTTACTAACGGAATCGGCCATTTTTCTGTTTTTATTGCGCAACGGTAGTCATTCCAGCCAATATATCTTTCTTCGTCGTAAAAAGTTCTAAATTCATACATCACTCGGCCGAAAATTTGACATTATCGCACGTGCGTCAGTGGAGGAGACTTTTCCTGCGATTTAGCATGCCCACTTAGCTGCCGCTGGGAACAAACAGGCCTTTTCATCAGAACGACCCGATAATTGTATCTGGAGGCCGTTGAGCGTATCGCATGTCGAAAATTCTGACGTTTTCACGGACCAAAATCTCCCGTGA
Source organism: Hydropsyche betteni (assembly GCA_028571205.2). Classification (NCBI taxonomy): domain Eukaryota; kingdom Metazoa; phylum Arthropoda; class Insecta; order Trichoptera; family Hydropsychidae; genus Hydropsyche; species Hydropsyche betteni. Next base: position 6,387,886 of record JAOXNN020000027.1, on the reverse strand, counting down.
CACATCTGGCCTCCGAAATTATAAAAATTATTTAATAACGTTGCGGTAAATAAATATTGCGCGCGTTTTGGGACGTGTCTTTTCGCGAGAATCGTTTTCGCTATCGCGGTTTCCAATTATAGATTTGACGGATGAAACACGGCCGATCTCATATAAATCAAGAAATTTTCGCTCGCGATCTCTAATCCTCAGGAATGATACATTGCTATCTAATTCCGCGTGTAATATACGCACGCGTGCCACTGCGAATAAAGTATGCCGGCTATTTGATCTTGATTTTTCTCGTCTCGACAATTTTCCCGTTTCGCTTTTTCATTTTATTCGGACGGGTAATGTTTCGGAAAACTTTTCATATTTAATGAGGTGGATTTTTTCAAGTTTTGATTTGATACGCTGAGTGATTGATACGTGTTTTCAAAACGGCATTGAATATTTATTGTGATCATCAATAATTATTTTGTCAATTTTAATATACAAAAAATGTTTAAAAATTGAAAACAGAGAAAGAAAACTGTTTTATGAATATTTTTTATTTTCATTGAATTAAAATCTGGTTATTTTGTTTTTTGCGAAAAATCGATTTGTTATTTAAAATTTAATTCACAAAATTAATATTTTTTTATTTAATTTTGAGTAATTTATAATAAGAAAGATTGACTTGTAATTTTCTATTAAATTATCGCATACCTATCTAAAAGCAATTGCGATTCGGACAATTTCGTTTGCATGAAAAAGAAATAGACGTAAAACAAGACGCGTACGCGAAAAATTCGAATAATTATTAAAAAAATATATACGCAACCGGAAAATCAACGATTGTCCCATATGTTCACAAATTTAATAAAACGTATAAAATATACATTACATCGTTGATTTTTTTCCGATACACCTGACCGTACTGTAATTGCAATAATTATACTTAATGCGGAATGATCATTTCGTCTAATGGACGCGCAATAAAGTAAGAATTGTTTTATTGAATGTAAATGATTAACTAAAAAAACTTGTTTATAATATAACGGAACGCGAATTCATTAATTGAATTTGTTAATCTCGAAGCGTAACACTTAAAAGGTACGAAACCTTTACTTGAAGTCAACACTAAATAAAAAAATATAATAATTAGTATCGGAGACGCATATTTTATACTCGTGCCAAAATAGACGAAAGATCATTTGACCTACATCGTGTAAGGAAAAACCATGAAAATGCGGAGGCTTGCCAATAACAACACTCGAAAATTGGCCGAACTCTAATATATGTGGATAAATATATGCAATTGTATTCGTCATCGATCTTGCGCAAAATGCATTTGTGTGTGTCAGCAATTGAAACGCGGACAAACAATGTACTGAAGAGAAGAAATAAAAGCTGAAGACTCGTCTGGAGAAAAGTGCTAATACGTGTCCGCGCATTTTTTAAGAATGCATTTCAGCACAGCTCGTTCGGTGCTGAAAACTTTTATCCGGCAAATCGTTTTGTTGAAATGCGTCATCTAAATTAAGCGAGTGTGAAAATTTGTTATTATACAATAGAAAAAAAGGTCTATTGATGAAAAAAATTGGCCTTAATATTGAGGACGTGTTGAAATATTATTTTCGCATTAAAGAACGATAATTTAATTTAATTATTTCCAAGAGGGCCGAAAAAAGTGTAAAGATTTTTAAAAAATTTCAGTTAACTGAAATAATAAATATTTTTTTTTTTACATATTCATTATTAAAACGGGGAACGAGTACGTCTTTTTATGCCGTTTGTTTATTGTCTGGTTTTTCAAACGCCCCTGTTTCTCAAAGTCGACAAGAGGTCCTGACCGATGCTGCTACCCCAACTGTATGTCCAATTACACAACCCACCCTAAATGTACGACAAAAACAACAATGCGTCTAACGATGTCAAGTGGATTTGTTTGCCTTCATTGGCTCGTATGAAAAAGTTCTGAGAGTCGGCATTTGATTGAGCAAAAAAGTTGTGTATACATTTGAAAATTGAACCGAACCTGTATTGATATTTAAAATTATATTAATTAAACTGATAGTTTTACAACGTATTTTTTCTCTATGAACTAAAATGAATGCGGTTTTAATTCTCATAAAAATTTATTTTATATGATCATTTCGACATATTATCATTTTTATTATTTTATTTCGCTGCAAATGAATAAAGAAATTTCCCGAAGCATTAGCGGTTAATGTAAATTATTAGCAAGTTGTGTTGCAATAACAAATAGTCTTATCGACGATCGGCATAAAGGTTTGTTTGATTCGTCCAAAATAAATAGTAAAACGCTACAAAGAGATCCGCCATCAGTGGTGTGGAACAGGCACCGCTCATAAATCCACCCATAATAAAATAAACAAACGTCTATATCTTTATCACTTCCAATGTCTCTTCAGATCTAGGCGATTCGTGAAAAAAAGCGGCGGTTGTAACACTCGATAAAAACTCGAGAGAACTTCGAGTTGTTGTTGTTTCCCGAGAGACACGTGTGATTCATCTATCATTTCTGATATATACCGAAGAATCTTTTCGTTTATGTAACGTGCGTCAATTTGAAGTGTCTTCAAGAGCCCGAGAATCATACAAAGTGTTCAATTTTTAATACAAAGTAATCGATGAGTGATTATGAATACTTATATTCGAATTAAATATTGAAAAATAGGTTATATAAAATTTAAAAAAATATATTTATTATGAAGTAAAAAAAAAAAGAAACGAATAAATCGATGTCAGACTTGCCACTCCACCGTCATCTAATCAATCGTGCTTTGATCTTCTGATTCAAAATTCACAAGGGGCAGCCACCGAAGATAAGAGAAGACTAAGAGTTTAAGGTGGGTGGGAAGTTCTCCTTTTGTAATGACATCGACAAACTTGAATGAATTTATCAAAAAAGCAATTTATTATGTGACGCAAAGTTTCGATTTGTTCCGTCTCCGTACGCGAACAAGCGATCAATGGATCTACAGAGAAATATAAATTCGAGATTATGATATAGGCACGTAGAGTAAATACATTATAAAATATAATTTTTCTCATGCATAGTCGAAGGTTTCCAAAGAGACCGCAGAGTCGAGTACTTTGGCGTGTGCCAAAATCAAAAAGGGGAAGTTCTGTGAGAGTGGCTCGTTACGAAGGCACGTGTTGTATATGTGTCCTTTAACCACAATCGTCACAATAATCTGAGAGCGTGTGCCGTTTTCGAAATTGTTCAAAACGATTTTTTAATTGGAGTATTGCGTACCACGTGAAATTTTTGATATATGATTCAAATGACTACTGCGGCTTTCTGAATTTCCATAATATTTATAGTCTTCAAAACGATTGACATCATTAACAATGAAATTTTGATTATAATCCAGTTGCGATGATAGTATCGTCCTATAAATATGTATTACATGTTTCGTATATGAAAACGAAACGTATTCAAAAGGTAGGGTAGAATAAAAAACAAAACGTCAACACCGTTGAGAATCTATGCTGGCAGAATGTAAAACACGTGTGTTTTTTCCTGTGTGCACTGTGATGCATTGTGTCAAATCTAATTTTATTTATTTTACGTACGAAAAAAGACTAAAAGCATGAGGAATAATTTTCTCCCAAACACCACCTATATAAAAATATAATTCTACAACTTTACTCCGGATTCATTAATGAAGAGAACATAGAAGAGAAACTTGTCAGCAAAGTTGCATAGTTTGTTCATTTGAATGTTCCAAATGTCGTTTCAGTATAATATTATGTGTCAAATATATGCTCAACTTATATGTAGAATATGAATATACGGCGATATACGTTGAATGCATGGTGAAGATGCGTCGAAGAAAGACGCATATCGCAATGGCGATATAACACATGCAAATTTTTACAACAGTTGGAGCAAACACATCAATAGATGATCAGATTCAAACATTATTAATATATTATTATAATGATAAATGAATAAAAAAATTGATACACCACGCGTCTGTAAATGAACGAAATAATTGAAAGTTAAATTCGACATATCGTATTTGAGTTGAGTCATACGTCTCGAAGCCTTCGAACGTACATAGTTTTCGTTCGCTTTTCATGCATATATTACTAGTGCGCGCTATGTGCATATATAATATAAGTGCATAGCACAAGGAAAGCTCAAGTTTGTCCAAACACACGGGTAGCTTCTTAGCATCCGAATCGCAAGCAGTCGCTTTTCATGTGAGAAGAGAAGATGGAAACTTAGATTTGCCCGTCTGAACAAACAGAAATGCTACATAGCGCGATCTTCGTAACTGGCAAGGAAACTGTTCGGATGGCAGCGGTGGTAGTGCAACGTAATTATTCTAACAGTGAAAACGCTCATACATTTATGTATGGAAAAACGAAGCGTTTTCTCCTGCCCCCATCCACCGTTCGGGCGACGGTTTTTCCGAGAGTAGGCGGGCGTTTTCGTCTTTTTGTTTGTACAGAAGGGAGATGAGTCCCTCGAAAAGCGATTCGTCGACGTGACCTGTACTTTAATAATTAGCAAGAATAAACAGCGAATTAAAATCGGCACGATACAAAGGGTGTTTGTCTGTCGGGTCTGAAAAACGGAATGCCCGGTAAGGGTGGCTGGTAAATACAACGAAAATTCTAACGGCGGTATTCAAACGAGTTTTATGAACTTCGGGAGAAGAGTTAAATGATTAAAAAATTGAATTGTTTCATTTAGAGTTTGAGCTTGGAAGTATTATTATTATTATTATTTTTAATAATTGTCATAATTATGATAAGGAATTACAAAATTGGGTGTTGAGGAGAAAGCAATATAACGGAGGGTGGTTGTATTCCCTATTCCCCTATTCAAGGGGCGGTCTGATGGAAAATAACTTTTTCCTGTTTATTTGCTCTTATGGTGTAGTTCTCAAAGACGATGAGAGATCAAAAAACAATGAGAGATTCTCAATATTTCATAATTTGAAAAAAATATAATATGGCTTACATTTTGTGATTAATGTGACAAATTCGGCATTTATCAATGACATATTATATTACTAAAAGAATAATACAATTTTACATCGGTATATTAAGTACGAAACATATATAATCATCGTATGGGAAAATGGATATGGTTTAATTTTTATATTAGCTCTTTTTCTTGAATTCACACAGCGAATAGGCTTAATGAGATGTTTGATTTCTCTACTGTAATACAGTATATGCGCCATCATGGAAAATTTGGGGAGGCCTCGTTGAATTAGGGATGATATTGCGACTCGCGGACAAAATGCATTACAGATTGTTTGGATTATAATGCTTCAGCAATTGCTGTCTGTATGTAATTCATCCCTTTGATGTAGTCGCATCGGTTTGATTTTATTTGCCCTTCCGACGAGGGTAAATTATCTGTTTTTCGTTTAATACCTTCCATAATATCAATGTGGATTAATATGGTTGTTATGAATAAAAAATAAGAAATAAAACGATTCGAAAGAAATACTCAAGTTTTCACAGAATACGGAAATATTTTGAATTTGCAAGTGCACAATAACGACCATCTAGAAAGTAACCTACCGGAAAATTGTTTGTAACTAGCAAAATAAAGCAGTGCAATTTTCAAGAGATTGCTGAAAAGCCGACGAGATTGGATGCTTGAGACGAGAAATATATTATAGTATGAAAAAAATGGAAATATGAAATGAATATTTTTCTATCATAAATATTCACACGGAAATCAAATTACACAATTTTCGATAAATAATTAGCTTTTATATAAAAAAAACTTTAAGAGATACATAATAAAATAGCAATATCTTCAAAAAAATACAAACGGAACATTAAACTATCAAAAGATTATATACACGTTTCAGAAAATAAAATTATGAAACATATGTATTTAGGGTGTGAATTGTAAAGAAAGGCTACGAAAGTGTTTCTCATTATTTTCTCGGATTTATAATGAATAATAAATTTAGCAGATTTGATTGTTTCAGAGATGAATCTATAAATCTGCGTAATGAATGCGTTAAAGGAAAATTATTATCGCGCTACGTTACGCATAATATTAAAATGAACATCCATTCATTCAAATGAACCGAAAGACACAAAGTTTCATTCGTAAAGAACGAGATATATTATGAACTCTTGAATTTGTTGTGTGTATGTATACTCGGAATCCAAGCATTGAAGAGAGCACTTCTTTGCCGAAAACACGACGCAGATCTAAAATCCGATTGTTGATGTTCGCCTCGACTCGTTTGAACTGTTTGATTTTTATTGCTTCAGCTCCGTAGTTTTAATGGAAGAATGAAGTTGTATATGTCCGTTTGCTTGTACGCCACCGGGCCCGAAAACCATTCAATTTAATGGTTTACGAGGTGCAGAAACCAGAGTAACAGACGAATTGTTGCGGAATTAAAGTAGTCTCAAATATACACGCGAATATATCCGATTTATGCGGGCAGATACGTGCACATCAAAAACCCGACAAAGGCGAATAAACATCTTTTGAAAAAACATCCATAACTCGCTAACAGATCGAAATTAGAAAATTGATTATTTTGATTGAAGGTAAAATAATCAAATCCAAACCATACGTGAATTACTAGATTTCGCACGATCAGATATCGATACATAAATATGTTTTTTGTAAACGTACTTTCTTTCGAGTTGGAACTCAATTTGGATCGTCGTATGCATATTATCCGCGCACAGAAGGGGTTCAAAGTCTCGAAGAAGAGATGATTAAAATAAGAAACGGGACTCGAATAAGAAAGAAAAAGAGGGGTTGAATATATTATAAAGGATCAGCCGCCTCTGGAAGACAGTGGAGTATGCGGCCCGGCTCGATAGACTATTCGAATAATAATAAAGTTTTCAATCAACGGCATCTCTTTGAAAGGCGCATAAAAGTTGCCCGAGCGAATATCGCAAAGTTTATTCAGCGATGGGAAAGAGAGGCGGTTAAGCTCGAGCCGATATTTTGTGCGGGACTAAAGAAAAATATTTGGAATCTTAATCTCGGTTTTCAAACATATATACGTATCAATTGACACATACAACGTATAAAATTACATATTATCATCTCTTGAATTTTTCTTATTTTGATAAAAATTATATCATTTTTTTTAAATGCTTTATGGGTGTTATTTACTAAATGGTAACAAAATTGACTATGTTTTTCTTTACTAATTCATCTAAAGCTAGTGGATTATTACTCCTGTCTCATGAATTGTTTTTGTTCTTTAATCCGAGAATGAGAAAAGCTCACTTTACCATTTGTCACCACCAAACGTGTTTCTAATATCGACACATAGATATTTCAGAAAAATAAAGTTTCGAGTTTTGGTATTTCAATTCGAAAATAAAAAAAAGTTTGATATCCCAGTGGAACTGAAGAGTGTTATTAAGTATTTTATGAATAGCTCGAAAATAATAGTAAAATGATTGTAAATGTTATTAAAGGTTTCCGAGGGGACTGTTATTTATTTGTGTAATTTTTTAAATTTAGATTGCGACTAAAAAAATGACCATTATATTTTTTAATAATTTTAATTGTTCATCTTAATTTATACATATATAACTGCATTATTCTGAAGGTGAAAAATTCAGGTATATAACTAAAAATATTTTGATAAACCTATTATAAAATTCACCGTTAAGTGTTGGTTTTGGTGTGAAGTATTATTTCATGAACGTACAATATAATACGATCAATGCTCATCAAACGCATTCAATTATTCACGAATTCTTACGCACACAAGAAGGGTCTTAGTGTTAATTCGACAGAATAGCCATTACGCGTGAAAAACAATACGAAAGAGTAGTATTAACACAAAAGCTTTTCCTTCCATTGAGACGTCTTCCGGTCCATTTGGATCATATGACAAAGAACGTAACAAACGCGGGATTAATGCTCCACCGCGTCAAATCGATGCTCCCGACATCACTCAAAAATTAATCCTCATACGAATCGAAACCAGCACTTCTAAAAAAGTGGAATTTCCGAAAAAAATAATTAATAATTGCAATTATATGCCCAATGCGAAAACGACAAAACAAAAAGTATATATAAAAAGCTTTCTATTATAAGTCGAACCGAAATGATTCGGAAAGGTTGGCGTCTTTTGGGAACCGCTGATTGAAAAAATACTCACAATAATACATATTATATCGGGAGGAGGATTATGTGGCATTACGTGTAGTTTTGGTCGCGTTTCGGAACGAGAAGATGTGGCACTCTCAGTTTTTGTTCTACGGTTGACGTGTTCATCCAGTCACAACGCATTATCGGATCTTCGCGACTTAATCCCATCCCTAGGGACGAGTACCTAATGGGACCGCATGCTATACACGCCCACACACCGCAATTCGCCATGATTTTTGTTTCGCGAAAATCAGACCGACTTACTTTTGTTTGTGGGCCGTGCTGCGTAAGTCGAGATTGCTTATGTCGGAAAAGTGTGATTCCCAGAATGCTTATTTCGTACGTCGCGAAATTTACAACTTATTGCAAGAGATACAGCTTTTAGATTCCGGATTTGGGCAAAGACAATTTTGGGATATATTGGTGATAAAATTTTGCGAAAATATTTTAAATTATTTTCAATAATCTTGGTAAATTCAATAAACATTTTTTTAAATTTTACGATAGTGATATATGAAATATAACATAATGGATACATAGGATGATTTATACTACTCAAATTCTTTGAAAATTATCGATCTTTTGATATTATATTTGAAAAACTCTAGGGCTGTTATATTTCAATTCCAATCTTACACAAACCAAATTTAATTTTTCAAACTTCAAATTAAAACATTCATAAATCAAATTCAACCATCGGAAATATTATTAAGACCATTGTCATTGTAATCAATAAGACCCAATCTATTCTTCAATTTGACTATGATAATCTCATTCTGTGACCAATTAATTTTTTTAATAAATCAATCTGAAATTAGGTACCATGAACATATCTTTTATATTTTTCATGAAATCATTAAAAAATCTGAAAACGAAAAAAATAAATTTGCGATGATTAAATTTTATTTGTAAAATATAAAATTTGGAGTTTAAAAGTTTATATTTTATTTGTATGAGGTTGGATTTGAAGTATAAAAGCTGTAGAGCCTTTCTAACATAATATCAGAAGATCGAGAATTTTCAGATAATTTTCAAAGAATCTTATTAGTAGGAATTTATTATTCTATATAACCATCATTTTTATAAAATTGAAATGTTTATTAAATTCACTTAAGATTATTGAATATGATTTGAAATATTTTTTTGCAAAATTTTATCGTCGATATATCCGAAAATTGTCTTTTCGCGTTTCGGCGACGTAGATGATGATGATGACGATAGTCCAAACACGGCTCAGATATTTCGGACACCTTTATGACCGATGCTACTAGATATTCGATGTTATTATTAATTCAATCGTTGGCCGGACGGCACGCGAGCCGTAAATAAATATCCCTGCCCCCGCACGTGTCGGCGTATCAAACAAAACATGTGTTTCATCATAAAGGCAGAGGCGCACACGATAGACAGGAAGCTCTGATCATCGAGACATTATTCTCAGAAAGGTGCCTCATCAAAAAGGAAAAAGATCAATCGTGAAAAAATCAATCCGAGTAATTGTCGTGTGAATGTTGGGGATTAGAAACATTTGACGTTGCGATGGATTCGCGCGTTTTTTTGGTTCGGGAGTATTGTATAATGGTTACTTATGATGAAATTATCAGTGTAACACTTAGAGAATTCAATTGAGAAGCATTTATAATTGAATATTCATGAATATCTAATGATTGAAGTCAGATGTGAGTACATATCTGTAAAAAATTTGTATGAAAATGTATCCATTTAACAATGCAGGTACGTGCGTACATTTCATAAATAAGATAAGCTGCTTTTTGAGTTTCAATTAAATTTTAAACGCATTCCATCATTTGAATGCTGTAAAACATGTTTGCTAGCGGCTAAAAACTTCTCCGAATTAATTAATTACACAAATTATTATTCAGAAAATTGCTCGTTCGAATTTTTCGAATGAATATTGTTTAGCCGCCAATTCGGCTTATGCAGGGCAAATGGACTAATTTTGTATCGAGTTTATTGCACAAATCGGGATGCGCGCATGCAGTTTTATCAATTTGCATAATATTTGTTTATAAAATTAAAATCAATATGCGTTTACGTATAAATAAATGTTACAAACATGTTTCCGCCATCTAAACAGCATTAAAATATTCGAATTAACAAAACGCGCATAAAATCAGTAGAGAACTGGTTTAACGGGGGAAGCATAATACAAACGTTCGTTCAAAACTGCCGCAATTAATCGAATACTAAATTTACAATTTACGGAAATATTACGCTGCGATTTAATTCCGAATTTTATTGCTGACCTCGGGACTAAAACGATATGCAACTTAACCCCTTTAATAACCGACCATATAATATTTTCAAATGCAAATATTAAAAAAATATAATGGTACTAATAGTAATTGTTTAATTAATAATAAATTTATAATAAATAACCGTTGCTTTTGATTTCGTATTAAAAAAAATAATAATAATTGAGAATTAAGTATTGAAGCTTTGATCGCTTGTTTGATTATAAGTTTAAGTGACTTCATCTGAAACGATAATTTTTCATTCGATTTTTTTGGTCCGTTATTGTTCTTTTCAGGGTTTATGAACGGACGCTATAGTGAATAGTCCAAAACCAGATGGCCAGAAACGAGCGAACACTAAACAAACTACAATGTGTCCGTTGTGCACGCGGTCTCTGGACTTGTTCTTTACGGTCTTCCGCGAGAGATGAGTCCATTATTATTTCAGGACACTGAAGGAGGATACAGTGGCGTGTGCAGGGGTGGCAAAACTTTATGCTATAAACTTAACAGCGACAGTTCAAGCCGGCCAGGAAAACGCTCTGGATGACGCTTTTCCCGCCGTAAATTTCGTATACGGCTTTCGTCGCGAGAGCCCGTTGTGAATTGTAACCGAGATCGTTAAAATGACAATAAATCCGGTAGGAAAAACACAAAATGTGCGCGAAAAAGAAACATGTCCGAGAATGTGTAATGCGCCCGATGAAACGATGGACAGTTTTATTTCGGCTCCAGTTTGTATCTAAACGGGATGGAGGATTATAAACGTCACTTTTCCGAGATATATAAGAATGTGTTAACACGGCCAAAATTATTATTTCAATGTATATTTATATAATATAATAGGTAAAAATAAATCTTTCGAAAAATCAGTACACTTACTTATATTGTTTTGAAAGTGTCTAATATCATGCCCACAAATCAAGATTTTCAATATAATATTTAGTCAAATAATTGGACTGATTTACTCTTATTGAATAGATTGAAATTTATTAGTAAATAGAATTATCGAAAACGCTGTTATTGTAATAAATGCTATATTTTCATTTGTAACTTTATCGATAGAAGGACCATTAAATATTTTATTTTTTTGCATTTAACCATCCCAGATTGAGTAGACATAAAATTAATCAAAACTACGAGATTAATTTCGAAATATTTGTATTTGTCAAATTATAACATTATATATGAAATATCTATTTGATCATTCGTCTAAATGGGTTTTAATCCGAATCGAATGACTAGATTAAAAGTGTCAGCATTGTGTGCAGATGGAACAAAGATTGTTTTAAAAGTTTTTTGTTCGTTTCGCGAATACAAACAGCACTGATTGAAACGTCGATAAAGCCTCTCTGCAATTCGGTCACCCCTTTTTGATGACGGCCGTCGATATGAAATGCATTGTCGATAATCCACGTGTTCATTTCACAAACGAAAATACATATATTGGGTTTATTCAGCGTGATCAGAAAGGTTCAGTAGTATTATAGATTGTATATAAAGGATTGTAATTGCATTAGCAAACTAAACGAGATTCGGGGTGTGAGCGAAGAGAGAGCAAAGTTTGCTTTAGCAACTAAGCGCACAGGACACAACGCTTTGATCAAGGAACGAAGGAAACTTTTGCTCTCATTTTACAGATTATACTCAAGATATTATATTGCCATACAAATTCGAAACAGTTTAATATACAAACAAAAGCGTTAAGTCAATAAGACGAATCGTCGAAGTGTATGCCATTTGTGTTAGTTGTATTGAGTAGCTGTACAATTAGAATTATGTTGGCTTATAATAGTGTTTTTTTTTTAACCGATCAATTGACAAATATTTACGATGAATTATGACTGTCGTTAAATTTTGATTCAATATCTATAATATGTCATGAAAAAAAACATATTTGAATACATGCAATATTGCACACAACAGATTCATATCCTTATGTTGGCTCATTGCGTGTTATTATGGTTGAAATTAAAATCTAGATTTGTTGTGGTAGGGGAGACCACAAGTTAGTGATATCCCGAACATACGAATGTATGTATATATTTTAATCCTCTCCCTCAATTCCCTTTTGACAAATTGTAATTTTGAATATATGGGTATGTACCATTGAACAAGGAAAACAGTGTTTCAGTCTGTCGATTTAATCATTTGTCCGTTTTATTATATCTGTACCTTTTTCAATCGTGAAAAATAATAGTTTAATTAAGAAATATACGCATCTACTTCATAAAATGATTTGGTAAATTTACACTCGAAGAACATATTTTGAGACATCGAAATATATTTTAGTTGAAACAAAAAGAATCGTTAATTGATTATACTTGATTATTAAAGAAATCGATTAAAGTCCGCATTAGAACATTATTTTCCGATATATACTATATATATAATAGACAATATAGCGTCAATCTCCATTGAAATCTCCATATCGGCAAAAGAGCTATCTGTTCAAAGAGATCTATTCAAACAAAGATTTGTTTGCCAGACCCCAAGTTTTTGGGGGCGTTAGTCAAAGGGGATGAGGTCGTACAGAACACACACAGAAAATCATATACAATAATGTGAGTATAGGCATGTGAGGGTGTGTAAAGATTCGGTGATTAGAGTAAAACAAACATTATCCCGAGGAGAAATTGTTGCTGAGTATTCATCGGACCGTAAACTTCCGCAGGAGTCGGCAACGTAACAATTTCGAATCATAATTTTATTGCAAAACGAATTTAAGTCGAGTTTTTGTAATTCCAATATATAAACAACTATAAGGACTATATTAAAACATTAATAGTAAACATACAAGAATGATTAGTTTGAAAATAATCCAATCTAATCTTTGTCGGAAAATATCAAAACGATATTGTTTACATGGCGGGATTTTGTATTTGGTTTGTGTCAATCCGAGAGTTGGATCCGCCCAAGTAAGACTCTAATGCCGTTTTAAGTCAATTGCGCGTCTCTGAAGGAAGCTAAGATACAAATTCATAAACAATGAGTGCATGTCGGCGTCGTAAATTGCATTTGAATGTATGCCGCAAGTGCACACTTGATGCACTGTATACAAAACATGCAAGGAGAGTGCCGATATGAGATGTTTGCGAAATCAACACAGTTTACCAATAAATAAATGCCTAAGAACTGATATCATAATGAAATATTTTTTTTAATCAAGCAACATACGATTCGATTAATATTCACATGCGAATTATAATAATACGCGTATGTGGATATTGTGTAGCGGTTTTTCAGCTAAAAATATCGCACCCGCACACACTTTTTTCGATCAAAACTTTCAAAAAAAGGCGGGCTTTTTTCGAAAAAGGGCACATGAAAAGATGCCGCCAAGTCATCGTCATCATCATCATCATACATCGTGTGACAATCTGGGGGTTGATCTTGTGGACAAAGCAGCCTCCTCATTGTAATCTCGTTAAGTGTCGTGCGAACACAGTATCTGCTCAAACGTGCACAAATGTCGACGTTTCCGCAAGTCACTTTGTGGAACGATAAAACGTGATATTTGCACATACACAACTGCGTATTAATCCGAAGCGGAATTATAACATCATTAAAAAAATACTATCGATTCGAATGTGATTATATGATAATATGAAAATTTCGTACGTTCGAATATTTTGTATTATAAATCGCAAAAAAAAATGTTTTCACAGAACACACACGATGCATTTTTCGGATCAACACAATATAATAGTGCATTCCGCATTATATTATATATAGATAAACCGCATTTTGAGTGCACAAGGGGCCGTCGTTCATAATGCATCGGATGAATCTCGGGGCCCCACTCGGATGCAACACAATGAATGGACGCCGGTGTTTGCATTTGTAAATGTAATGCGATCGCTGAAACAATTATGAATAGTTGCATTTTTCAAATATGCACATGCATACATTCGCGCACACAATGTCGGGGATTATCTTTCGATTTTGGTTCGAGCGTTATGGACGAGGCGGCGCTCCGTTTTTCATATGATCAATGTATTTTTTTTTTAATATGAAACATGCATAGAAAGAAAATTAATTGTAAAATATTCAATCATGATAATTTGTAGAGATAAATGAATTAAATCGGTATCGAAATCAGGTTAACCCTCCAGAATAGTTCGGCGTAACAAGGAAATTATTACGTCGTCACGCCGGGGTAGATGGATGGTTGGTTAGGTCTCTGGTTTGCTGGTGGTGTTAACAGTGTGTTTCAGGGGTTATATCCTGGCCCCCTCACCCCCATTGTTGTTCAGTCAACCCCGCCGTTATGAATATGATTAAACATCGTTTAGTTATGACGCGCGGGGATTGAAAAGGTGTTTGATGGATGTGCGCCGCCGCAGACGAAGTGTTAACTGGGGGATTACACTTTTTTTACTCATATTTTATATATGTATTATATAGATAGATCTCGTGTTCGGCGCTTAGGGATTCTCAAATATTCTTTTCAACATCCATACACCTGATACCTTTAAGTGTTTGTACGTATGTATGCACTTATGCAACGAAATATTAATTTTGAATTGTTTGTATTTTTTTAAATTTTCTTCCGAAAAAAAAATTGGATTTATACATTAAATACATTTTCGTATCCTCAGATATTGATAGCTGAGTCTTTGCATTTATATATTCTCGTTTTCTCCCCCACATTATTTTCGTCAAATATTTATATATTTCAAATTTATATTTGTGACGGAAGCAATAAAGCTGACTGGCACGAGAACAATGATTTATCGACAAATATTTTATTTGTCGTCGTTATTTTCCTATTTGTGATGAAACATAAATATTGTATGAAAGAAATTGTAATTTTTTTTCATCTTGCGTAAATCCTTTCGTGTCGTTCGGCTTGAAGAGAAAAACGTAGTGAACGTGTAATAAAAAATGATACAGACTCCCTCTAAAATCTGTTATAAATGACCACAGGATGACTGCGTTGATCCTTTGTTTTGCCAGTAAAAAACGAAGCGAAACCAATGACATGAAATGCCAAGAAAAAAAAGCTCATGCAATGGAGACACAAAATGGTTTACTACGAAATATTGCGGGAAAATATGTAATATTGTATTTTCATGTAAAAAATTAATAAAATAGTTTTTTATACTCTTCTGGTATAATTGGTTACTTTTTCCATTAACTGAATAAACTCATTGTTATTGTTTTGATGTCTATTACAAAAATTTAATAATTATTTGAATATAAAAAAAAAATCATGTAATGGAAGTGTAATGATATCTTAAAATTACGTCACTTTCTAGATGATTGATGAGAAATTTTTTCAAATAATAAAGAAAATAAATGGATCGAGACACTTTCCCGCACGAGACATCATCATCATTGACAATTAACAACACACTATCACGAGCAAAGGTTAATATTAATCACTGCCTTTTAACGAGACATTACACGAAAATGACAAAAAAAACATAATAGTGAACGATTACTCATGTTAACCACTTGTTAGCCGACCGTCATAACAACCGGAACTTTTCGCTCCGTCCATCCATCCATAGAGCCGAGAGCACACATCCAGCACCATCATTCATCCATCCATCGCAACAAAAACGGCCGTCGGAGTCAAGTGTTGTTTGTTCTGCACAATGTGCGCTCCACGAACGAGAGAGCTTTCAACGAAAACTCGCGGCCTTTGCCTTTATTATGCGAGGCTCTTTCTCCCCGCTTACAGAGAACAAAAATGAAAATGAATGAAAAAAAAAAACAGGACCTTTTGTCTTAGCGCCGACGCTATTTTCAAACCGCACAATTGAACCGGCTCTAAGTGGTTCGCCCTCTTTTCCGACACACGCATAAAAATAGTACAATGAGCACTCTCGGGAAGAAAACCCGAAGGCGTGCACCGCGAAAAATCAGTGCAAATATTATGATTAATTGATGTACTTAGTCGATCCAAAAATTGCTTTTTTCAACGAATTCATTCATCACCGAGTATAAATACACAAGCGAGCATTACAATGACGACGAAAAGACATTATGCGACGCTTTTCATGCGCGAAGAAAAGCGAGCCGAACACAAAGTGATCTATTTATCACTTCGGGGAGATTCACACGGCCTAATGTGCCAAGGACGAAAAAGTACACAACTGGTAAAATTTGAGTACAAGTGTTATTTTTTACGATACGAGCAATGTCGATCGAGCACGAATCAAATGGCACATTCACGAACTCAGATAGACGATGCAGCGGAAACAATGGTCCTCAGTCGGAACTATTTAAGCCCCTCAATATTATACATGTGATTGAGCGATTAAGCACTGGGATTCTATCGGGAAGGAGCGTGAGAACGGCGCCGGGAGTGCACCACTTCGTGAATTGCAGTGTTTGTGCTGTTTAAATTCGTTATTAGCGTGTTGAACACACACAGGAGTGTACGCGAGCCGTTTACGGTTGTGTTTGTATAATTGCATGGGCATATCTGCATTAATTAGAAGCTTAAGTGCATCGATGAAAGCCTCTCTGTGACGATGGCTCGTTATCTGCGCTGATACCTCCGCGATAACGGGGATGTGTGTCTCTAATGTGCGTTCTTTTATATTATTTTTTATTTTATTTTATTTATAGTTTATTCAATTTCCATTTAGGAAAAATGGCTATTTTATCATTTTCAATAAATTAAATTAAATTAATTACAGTTTAGAATATCAAAATTTGATATTAAAATTATTATAATTTTGATAACGGATTTTAATTATTTTAATACGAATATTTCATAAGTTTCTCGAAAGATAGTGTATTTAAAATTAAATTAATTACAGTTCGTGAGAAATATTTTCGAACAAAATTAGGAAGTGAATATCACAATTTTGGTATCAGTGCTAAATTATAAGTAGGTGTATGTGATAAATTAACTTATTGTATAATATTATATATTGAAATTCCTTCAAATTTAATTCTGAAGGTTATCTGATCTTATAGGAGTATTTATCAATTAGGATCATTACAAAATTTTAAATACTTTTCGTTTGAATCAACTGCTGGATGAATTTGACGTCAATTTTCCAAACGCTTTAGTTACGGAAATTCCGGAACTTTCGAGTGTTCCAAACGCGTAAAAAGAGCACTCTTTCTTTTTTATTCGTATTGATTTATAGCCAAAGCCGACAAACTCTACACCCGATAAATCGTACCCATTGTCAAAACAGCACAACTCACCGAAACGAATGTGACAGCTCAGAACTAACGGAAAACCTCGCATACACGTACACAAGCACGGGCGGGAAAACTTTATTTCGACGAAAGCTGCGTTTGTTTTTCCAGCTGAATTATTGACTTACGTACAATTATGAATCGTCCGTTTGTTGTTTCTCTATTTATACATATGTTGTGTGGTCTAAAAACGTGATTTTCGCTTTGTCGTGTCTCGATCTATTCACATTGGATCCCACGCGGACCGTATGCGCAATATGCGATTTCGCTTTCTTGTTAACTGTATCATTTTTGACAGCTCTTAAACGACCGAGTGTAATTTGTCAAGACGATTCGAAAGAATGGAAGCGACCGATGAAAATAAAAGACAAGCGAAAGCTCAATACGGTCTATGGGAAAATTTGAATCCATTACGAACCATACGTTTTATAATATATAATTGATTATGAGACGGAAAAATGACAATCGTTGGATTCAGAAATTAAAACTTCATTTTTGTCAAATACAATATTTTTATGTGATATGATCCAACCATAGAATTGTATATAAAGGGATGGTTTCATAAATATTAGTATTGATATATTGTTGTTATTTTATTTCATGTACAAATTAAATATTTTAAATAATAGTTGTATGTTTGAGGTGAGTTTCTAAAATATTCATATATCGTCCCATAGAAATGCGGAATGCTCTTCTTGTTCCGAATCGCGTCATTATTTCCGTATTGTTCACATCTAGAACGTTTAACGAACGCCGCTGAGATGCAGTGCTGCATAAATCAAGCGCATATTAAATGCACCACCGGTCGTGAAATTTGCATAACATTAATTTTACGCGGGTTGCGTATGCGCAAAAACAAATTGTCACTGAAAATTCCATCGTTTACGAAGAATACACGAAGAAAATTCCTACTAACTAATCGTGACAATTTCGTTTCAAACAAATCTCACCCATCAATCCGAACAATATATTTTATAAAACAAAAATTAAAATAAACGACACATTAACGACGCGTTGACACCCGCCGAGACAATGTTAAAATCATCAAAGACGACACAACAAAAATAAAAGATCTGAACGGAGAGAGACAAAGGCGCTCGTTGATAGTGCGGCGTCGATTTTTCGGCTCCCGGAAGCTTTAACGAAGTTTAGCGGCAACGATCCGTTAAAGCCGCCGTCGTTACAATCGTAGGGGGTCTCCGTTAAACGGCCACCTGTCGGACCACCGTGGTCGTTGACAGACCGAGGGTTGCCGATGGACCGCTCACAATGGAAAACCGTATCTGCTTCTCGAACTCCTAGATGGCCGTTGATTGACGCACCATCGACGAAAAGCCACAAATAGACCGAACAACACGAGTACGAGTATACTGTGGTGTTGGGAAAACCAGAAAACTTTCTAAATATCTTCAATATGATCATTTTGTGTTCGGCTAATATAAGAAGCACTGCTATTTGAAGCGATAAGATGATGGAAATTTGTGGAAATTCTATCCGATTCGTGATTTTTTTTTATAAAATTAACTCAATTATCAATGGTCACTGTGATGTTTCAGTTTTGAAAACAATAATGGTTCTGTAACAAATGATTTTCTGTTGCGTTCTAAGAGGCGAAACTAATGGGAATTTGGAGAAAAGCCTAGAAAATGCACGGCGAGCTCGTTCAAAGTCAAAATTCAAAGAACGTGAAAAGTTCAAAAGGAAAACAAAACGTGTCAGCGAGCTTCTGGAAGATCAGAATTGTCATTTCTTCGAATTCTAAGCGCGTCAACCGTCTCTCGCGTACACACAACACAAAGGTGAAAATCCAAAAAAAAGGAGAAAAACTATAATGAAAAGAAAAGAAAGGGAGAAGTTCTCCGGAGAGACGAACGAGCCCATTGTCATTTGATTTATAAATAAACAAATGAGGGGGCTTTGAACGTGTCGTTGAAGAATGTGAAATGGGAAATCCATTACGAGCCGCCGAAGAATCAAAGTGAAATATATGTGACTATGCGGAAACTCGAATAAATCACCCGAGAGACGAAATCATCTTCAATTCTATATCCAATTAAAAAAACGCGTATAAATTTGAACGCGTGTCCGAGTGTGAGTAAATATAAATTATATTATTAATTTCTCGCCACTCTCTTGATCCAGAAACGACGGCGTGTTTATAGTTTATATTTATTCGTTATATTTTTTTTGTACGGACCTCTTAGCGAAGGTATAAAGAAGAAATTCTCAAAGACAAATATGAATAGTAAGTTATGATGATATATTGTTTCCGCTTACCTACAGCAAAGGATGCACTCAAGCGATGAATAATGGCCCATCCCAGAAGAGATACTTCGCAATATATCTATACTATTATAAGTA